>BRON01000020.1:600000-843286 GCA_024345305.1 Mrakia gelida
AGTGAATCTCAGAAACGAACGAGACGCGACCGAAGACTCACCTGAATAATCTAACTGTCACGTCTTCACCGGCTCAAACGCGCCTCGTTCTTCCCAGTACTACTCAAAGTAAATCTCCGAAGTCACACATCGGCTTGAAGCACTCTATCTTGTGTTGTTTCCAATCGGCTCGCTGATGATCTGAACGACGCGTCGAGGGAGGAGGTCAGCAAATCTCCTCCCGCTTCGCGAAGGATGGGTACAGAGATGACAGAACAAACCACGAGAGCAGTAGCGAACACTGTGGCACTGAGGGAGGAAGGAAGAGGGAGATGAAGATCAGTCTCGGTTTCGAGGCGAGGACGGAAAAAGTGGGAGAAGGACGGGCGTGATTCACCTTTCCACAAGCCATCATCTCTTCTCCGACCGGAAGACTAGGGCAAGGAGGCGCTCCCAGCGTCCTCTGAACCTCACAGCTCAACCAGGTCACGTTCAGACTCTCGAGGAAAGAAGCGTTTCGGGCGGGGTGCAAGGAGGAGCTGATGTCTTGGACGAAGGCGACGGCGGAGACGTTCCACCTTCCGAAGAATTCTTGAACTTGAGTCGACTGGAGGAACCCTGAAGATGTCGCCGATGCGAGGTTCCTGGCTAATCCTGGATGCTTGAAGGAAGAGACGAGGTCGTAGGCGGATTGAGAAGGGTCGCGAGGGATGTGAACGACGACGGAGAGGAGGAATCCGCAATGTTGTCCGAGAGACTGTAGCGTGAGCCTATCTTCCTGTGACAGCGGGATAGACTGACTCCAGAAAGACGGGGAAGAAGTTAGCCTGGTTCGCGTTGGGCCGTCTGTCGAGGGAAGCTCACCAAGCTCGCGAAGTCGACGTCGAGTTCCGACCAGTGCTGGTTGATCCATTCTAAGAGCTCCTTCAGGAAGTTGACGCCTTCTTGATAGCCCAACGATCGTACCCACCTAGCGAAAGCAGGTTTGTCCGAGGCCATCTCCAAGAAAAGGACGAAGGTCGATTTCAGGGGAACCGACGAGAGGTTGAGGCGGAGCTTCTTGAGAACTTGGGGGAGGTGGAGGCTCGTGAACTCTGCCTACGAACGAGAAACGAGCGTCAACTTCTACTGTAAAGGTGAATGATAGGCTTTGAGCCTAAAACGTCTCACAAAAAAGGCACGCTGTTCCTGGTAACCTAGCCGAATGGCGTCCTCCAACTGAAGAGGGAAGAAAGGAAGGCTGAGGTCAATCGTTGGAGCTCACAGAGGATTCGAAAACAAGAAGCTGGACTTACTGCGAGGCTGAGGCTAGCGTTCTCTTCCGGCGACAGCAGACGTTGCGCGAGGACAAGTTCCGAGACCTCTTGGGCCGAGGGAGCCATGGCCGGAAGGGGAAGGGAGATGGGAGAGAGGAAGAAGGAGAGGGAGCGCGACTAAGCTTGAAGCTTGATTCGACTGCGTTTGCCGAAGGATCGAAGGAGGATGCTGCTGGAGTGACGCAGGGGTAGGGAGCTAAGATGGCTGTCTTGGGGGTACCAAGATAAGAGGTGGGTGAGGTGGGTGGCAGGGAGGAAGAGAGAGGATGAGCGTTCGAGGCGACAGAAGGCCAGGTCAGATTCGGTGAGCTTTGAAGCCATCAACGGCGAGCACCCTCCAAGCAAAACTTCACCTCTTCCTCTACAACATGTCCAAGACGTTCCCTATGTCCCTCGGGATCATCCCTGTGAGCTTTTTATCCGGATCAAGCTCAGCTCTTGCGAGAACGAAGGCGAAACGTGAAGCTCATCCATCTCCCTTCCCTTCCCCTTCCTCCAGCCCTTCGAGTCGCCCTCGCTCGTCCCTCCGATCACGTTCGGTCTCGTGGAGCCGTCGATATATCGTGCGTAGTCTCGTGTGACGGCTTCGTAGCCCTGGATCTCATCTCATCGATCTACCATCGGTCCTGACGCTCTTCTCTCCCTCCTCCCCTCAGGCAGCGGCCATCCCAACTCCAAGTCCTTCCCTTACCTCGAGACTCTCAACCTCAAGTCCATCATGTGCGTCTTCTCTAGTGGCTTCTTCTCCTTTCCCTCACCCTTGTGCTTACCTCGTTGCTCTTGGGCCGACTCTGCAGGTACCTCGAGGACGAGGACCTTCGACCTGACGTCTCCTCCTTCGCGACCGCCAACGACCTCACCACCTTCCACTTCAGGATCGGAGAGAACGACGTATGGGACTCAGAGGTCACCAAGAGGGTAGAGGATGCTCTGAGAGTGTTACTGGACAAGAGGAACTATCCCAGTCAGTCAAGGCGCTCCTCCCTTCCTTTGACGTTGAGCTCGAGCTCACCTTCCTTTCCTGCCTTCTTCTTCGTCCTTTCTCTCCTGCCTCCTCCTAGTTCTGATCTTCTGCAACTTGGGAAAGGTAAGCCTCGAAGCCTTCTTCTCGGTCCTTTCCTTCGCGACTCGAAGTTCTCGTTCCCTTCTCTTGCATCTCGCCCTGGACGAAGGTGAGCTGAGCTGACCCTTCCTCCCTCCCTCCTCCCTCCTACCTTGGCGTTCAACAGGCAGCAACCACTCTCCTCGCTTCCCTGCTGAGAGTCTTCCAACACTGGTCACTCACTTCGATCTACGCTGAAGGTCCGTCTCGCTTTCGTTCCTTCCAGCATCCCTGTCTTCACTTGAACTGACCTCTCGCTCGCTCAATCGTATTTTCTCTCAGGGGATCGCTTCGCTGGCGTTGGTTCAGAAGGAGGCGGAGTTGGGTTGGGAGAGCGAGAGGTGAGTCACCGATTTTACTAAGGCTTTTCAGTTGTGTGTCTTCTGAGACAGAAGGAGGAGACGAGTGATGAGAAGCAGAGTGAGCTGGGCTGACCGAGACGCGTTCGTTCCTCCGTCTCCTCATCCAGTTCATCGCAGTGTTCGAACCGGAGAAGTTCGAGTTTGATGTCACGAACAAACCGGCCTGGCTGTAGCTATGATCGAGAGTAGCAGGGTGTGGAGGGGATACTCGGTAGGACATCCCGAGAGGAAAGAAGAGAGGTGAAGGTGAGCCCGACTCCTCACGCGTCTCGTCTTTGCGGTCGGCGACGCCAACTGATCTTTCTGTTTCTTCTCCCACCTTTTCTTCGCCAGATATTCATCGCCCTGAACACCTCGCCATCTCCCTCCGAAATCTTTCTGAAACATACGGGGAAAGGAAGCCCCCGTCGAGACTGGGTCGAGATGAAACACTGCGTGTGCGTCACTTTTATCTCCCTACTCCTGTCTTCTGGGCGCTCGCTGACGCTTTCCTGCCTTCCTTCCCTCTCCGCCACCCCCTCTTCATCTCTTTTATCTCCTGTGCTCTATCAGCAGACCCTCTGACGCCTCGGTGACGTCTTCAAGCGCCAGACGGGCCGTCCCTCAAAGGGAAGGAAGGCGACGACCCTCCTTCCTTCTTCCAACCACCACCTCTTCAACCAATCTCTCACCACCTCTCCAACCACCCGACCACCCACCCCCAACCAACCACTCTCAACTCATCATCATGGTTTTCGGATTCGGATCCAAGGAGGACTCTACTCACAGTCAGTTCTGGTCCATCGTTCATCTCTCGTCGCTTTCTCGTCACACCGTTTCGTCTTTGCTTCCCTTCGTCCCTTCGTGCTGACTTCATCCTTCCTCTTACTTCTCAGCTGGCTCGCACACCGCGACTCACAACAACCCCATCGGAAACAGTGAGCTCTCTCCTCCCTTCGTCACGTTTCCCCTCGCGTCGTAGCCGACCTATTCTGACGCCGACTTCCCTCTTTCTTTCTCATCTCGTCCGTCCCTCTCGTAGCCGCCGATGCTCTCAACCCTACCACCGGTACCGGAACCCGCCTTCCTCCTACCGAGCAGAGCCACAACCCTCTCTCTTCCCACAATGATCACGTCGAGACGACTCACTCGTCGAACCCTTTCAACCATAACGAGACCACCGGAACCAACCACGGACACGGAGATCACTCCTTGACTGGCGGAGGTGAGTCGTACTTTTCCTTTGGTCTTGTCTTGAGTTTGCGGAAGGATGGAGAGCCGAAAGTCGAGAGTCGAAGCTGATTCTTCCTCGTCGTCGCGTCCTTCCCTATCTTCCCCTCAGCCGGATCTCACCACACCGGTGGTACCACCGGAAACGGTTCGTTCTACTCATCTTTATTTCCACACTCTCCCGAAGCTGATGTCTCTCCTCTCGTTCTTTCTCCAGTCGTCGACTCCCTCAACCCCACCACCGGAACTGGTTCTCACCTCCCTCCCTCCGACCAGAGCCACAACCCTCTCTCGTCTCGAAACGACCACCACGATACCACCCACTCTCACAACCCTCTCTCCCACAACGAGACCACCGGAACCGGACATGAGACTCTCGGACAGAAGGCTGAGATCAAGAAGGATCAGATGGTCGTGAGTTCTCGCTTTGTTTCGCTTTGACGATCTCGAAGCTGACCCTCATGCTCTTCGCTTGACCTCGTAGGGAAACACCGGAGCTCACAACTCTACCGGTATCCACTCCTCGGCTCACACCGGAGCTCCTACTCTCGCTGACAAGGTTCGTTCTCGCGTCGGCCTCGCGCCTCTTCTCTCCGTTTCCCGTCCCAATCCTGACTCTTTCTCTCCCTTCTCTTCCTTCCAGGTTAAGGGAACCGTCGAAGTCATTGTTGGCAAGGTCACCGGAGTACGTACAACCAACCCTCCTCTTCTCCCTTCTTCATCTCGTTCTCGTCTCCTCCTCGCTGACTTCCCCTCCCTTCCTTTTTCTTTCGTTCGCTCGTTCAGAACCCTGCCAAAGTCGCTAAGGGAACCGCCATCAAGACTGGTTCTCACCCCGCTGGAGTCACCGGAGCTACCACCGCTCACGGAACTACTGGAACTGGTGCTGGCGCGACCATCTAATCGAGTCGAGTTGAGAGTTTTCGGAATCGCTGTCTGAGGAGTTTAGCTTAGTTTTGGAGTAGTATTGAGTGACGTCGAGGATGAAATGACGACTGGATTGACACTTCGAGATCTCGCGACGGCGCAAAAAGGGAAGAGCGAGAAGAATCGAAGGGAAGAGACGGACGCGACTCGAAGCTCGAACGACGGAGAGACGATTCTTCTCATCCTTCTACGTATCCAGCCTCGCTCTCCGGTCTTGTCGTTCAATCGCATAGTCATCATGGTCTAGCAGCTATCTCTCTTCCGTGAGGAAACAGGTACGGTTTCCCTCGATCCTTCCAGAGCTGCTGCTGTTGAGCCCAGACGCTGAGCCATTCCTGAGACAAGAAGAGAAGAAGATGAAAGAGAAGGGTTAACTCAGTTTCGGAGAGATCGCTGGGCGCGACGCGAACGGGGAAGGGTCGAAAGCGCGAGTGAAGAAGGCAGGGAGAGAGGACACGTCGAGGGGAAAGAACGAAGAGCTCACCTCTTGCGTTTTGAGATGGTGGTATCCCATCACTGAACGAAAGGAAAATAAAAACGGATCAGTATTGATCGACGAACGCGACCATCATTCTACGACCGACCGAAAGGACGAGGCTCGAAAAAGGAAAGAGGGAAAGATGCGACGCGACTCACCTTCAACACCTCCAGCCGTCCACCAATGCCTCCAATCCCCGAGCTGCCTCCCCACCTCGACTCTCTCCACCTCTCCCTCCCCTCTCCAGCTCTGTCGCGGATGGTCCTCCTCCCAAGCAGCCTTCGTTCGAAGGTCGACGTTTTTGATCCAAGATCCCGTTCGAGCGTCTTCGGCTCCTTCGATTTCGGCTTGGGTGAGGTCGGAGCGGGCGAGGTGCTCGATTCTGGAGAGAGATTAATGGGCAGAGGAGGTACGTCAGGGAGGGAGTGAATCGAGACGAGACGAGGAGGCACAAGACGCGAGGGAAAGACGACGGCGACGCACAGAGGCCAAGAAAGAGCATAGGCCATCCTGGAGTTGGACGAGGGACGGAGAAGATTGGTATCAGCTTTGATGCAGCTCTCTGCAGACGCGCGAAGAAAGACCCACCCTTGGAAGTACGGCTCAGAACAGCTGTCGATACACGCTGATTTGAGACGCAAAGCAAAACAGCAACGTGAGTTTTCGCGCTCCACTCGAGCGATAGAGCGAGGTAGGGCGAAACTCACAACCCATAGTGGTACCCCAATATACTCCTCGGTTGCAGTCCAAGCGAAGAAGAGACTCGAGAATGTTGGGAAGGTGGAGAAGAGTCTGTCGACGCGTCGGTCGAAGAAAACGAGAAGAAGTCAGCGCGCTTCGACGGTGACGGAAGCGAGCAGTAGACGAACATCTTGATCGGTTTTCCTGGTAGATGATCAAGGAGCAGGAAAGCAGAAAAGTGAGCATGAGCTCGACGCGACGAGAACGAGCGAGGCGAACGGTTCTTCGACGTCGAGTACTCACAAAACGAACTGAGGTCGCCCCTCTCCCTCGTCCCCCCTCTTCACCAGCTCCTTCAGGAACTCGTAGGTCTTCCTGCAACATCCCAGCCGAACCGAAAGACGAAACGGGTCAGCTCTCTCTCCCTCTCTCTCACACCTCGCCACCCTCGTCTGTTTCGAACCCCCCCAAACTCACCCATCATCCATATTCTCCTCCACCCCCAACCTAATCAAATCCCCCCACTCCCTCTCCTCCTCCTCCACTCTCCTCTCCTCTTCCTCGCTCCCTGTTCCCCTCCCAAGAACAAACCTCATCTGCACCAACCCCTGCTCGATCATCTTGCCCGGCACCCCATCCCTCCTCCGTTCCCTCAGCATCCTCCTCCATTCGTAGTCCTCAGCGGAAGAAGTCGAGAACGTCGCTACCATCAGGAAAGGGTTGCTTCTCGAGCGTTGGGAGAAGGGGTGGAGGGGTGGACAGGAGTAGGTTGATAGAGGCGGGGAGGAGAGGAGGGAGAGGATGGGTTCGGTGTTGTAGATGGGTGAAGGGCGAGGGAAGAAGGAGAGGAGAGTGGGGAAGGTTAGGCGGAGGAGGTTGGACATGTGTCTGTTCGAACCGAAACGAAACGAAGAAACGAAGAGAGGGAGGAAGGAAGGGAAAGAAAGGTGAGCTCGCGAGCTCAAACGAACGAGGTGACCAACCGACGCGAGAGGAAGAGAGGAGAGGACTCACTTCATAGGCGGTAGGCCATACATCCACTTGATCCAGAGGATCCCTCCTCCCAGTATGAGAACCACAGCACAGAAAAAGAAGAGGAAGGAGCGAAACGAAGGTCGTCGAGGGACTCGAGCTAACCTCCTCCACCAAGTCCAATGCAGAGCCGACGACGGCGAGGAAGGCGAGGGGACTCGTTTGAGAGGGAGGGGGTGAGCTTGAGGGAGGGAGTGGTAGGTTGAGGAGGAGGAGGATCGGAGGAAGGTGGGGAGCTGCATCCCAGGCGAGGAAGGGGGAGCTGGTCGTTGGAGGGAAGGGAGGGAGGGAAGAGCAGAAGCGATCGGCAAGGAACGACAGCTCGAGTGTTCGGCTTGGGAGAAGGGAGTCCTCGATCCTGTTTGTTTTTCGATGTCAGACGATTCTGAAGGGTTGAAGGGAGGAAGAGGTTTTTCAGGATGTGTGGGAGTGAGAGCGAGAGAAAGGTCTACTTTACCGCCCGAGCTTCGAGGGAGATGAGACGACGCGTTTCAGTCGAAGTTTCATGCGAATCTCGAACGACCTCCCTCCCTTCCCTATCCCGTCTCCTCTCTCTTGCTAGTCGACTTCAGAGGTATCTCGGACGTCCCAGGTGACGCGGAAACACTGAAGTTTGTGCCTCTTCCAGTCGGCTCGTTGGTGATCTGGTCGAAGAGAAACGCGTCGAACAGGAGGGAGGTCTGCTTTCGTTTTCGGTTCGAACCGAGCTTGATCTCGAGGGATGAGGAGAGAGCGACGGACCTCGACAGCAGTATTGAACGAGAAGGCACTGGTGAAGAAGAGAGCGCGAGTCAGGAGGTGAAGAAGGGAGAAGAGGAGGGAAGAAGAAAGGGAAAGCGCGACTGACCTTCCCACAAGCCATCATCTCGCCGTCGCTGCACGAAGACTCGACTTCTGCTCTCCTCGCCTCGCAAGAGGTCCAAATCGACTTCTGGGACAAGAAATCGAGGCTCTGGGCGCTCCTGTCTGGCCACTTCTGAGCGAGGATACTCTGCAGAACCGCAAGGGAGAGTCGAGGGTCTCGAACGACTTCAACGACGGCTTGCGACCGAAGGATCTCCTGCGAAGCCATTACCAGGAGCCTCCGACCTAATTCTGGGTGCGTCATCGATGTCACAAGGTCGAGGGACGAACGGAGACCTGGCTCTCGGGGGACGTGTTGAAGAATTGAGACGACGAGAGCGCAGACCCGAGCGACAGAGTGAATGCAGATGACGTTGGCCTTTGAGAGAGGAACGCTCTGAAGCAAGCGAGCAGCACATAAGAGAGGTCAGAAAGCTGAATATCCGCGCATAAGATCTGGTGGCTGCAGAGGTCGAGACGGAACGAAGACTAACCCAGCCTCCCGTCATGACCTCGGACGACGACCTCTCGTTCACCCATCGAACGATTTCCTTCGCGAACTCGAGCCCAGCTTGATAGCCCGAGTCCCTCATCCACTTGGAGAACGCGGTGAAGTACGAGAGATGGGTAGCGAGGAGTATAACGTCGGACCTCAAGTGAAGGAAGGCCCAGTTCGAACGGAGGAGATGGAGGAAGGCCGGGAGGTGAAGACTGGCGAACTCGGCCTGGTGGGATACGAAACGAGCAAAGCCATGAGTACAGTGATAAAGCGTTGAGGTCGGTAGTTTGACTAACCAGGAACACCTCGGCAGGATCAGAGGGAAGGTTGAGAACTTGATCGAGCTTGAAGAGGGAGAAGGGTGAGTGAGCTCGAGATTAAAGAAGCGTAGCAGGAAGAACGAGCGACTGGGACTCACGAGCTTGTCTCTGCGATCTTTCATCTCCCGAGAGACTGGAAGTGGGGCGAAGAGAGCGTCGGCAAAGGCTTGAACGGAGACGACCATGGCGAAGGGAAGCGGGGAGATGGGAGGGAGAGAGGGAGGTGAGGAGGAAGAGCGTTCGAGCTCGTTCGATTCGTTCTTCCCGACCTTGAAAAGCTGGAGATGAGATGGAGGAGGGTGCAGGGTATGTCCTCTGAGAGTTCGAGGTCGAGAAAAGAAGATCTGTCGATTGGAGAAGATGGAAGATGCGAGGGAAAGCTCACGTTCCTCCTCTCCTCCGTTTCGTCCTCTTGCTGCCTCGCTTGACCTCTCACTCCTCCATCCATCTCCCTCTCTCCAACTTCTTTTTTTCCTTTATCGTCTCTCCCTCTCCCCTTTCCTCCCTTGGATTCTCTGTTTTTGGAATGGCGAGCATCCTGAGTGAACGTCAGAAGGACGAGCTGTGAGTTGCCTCCCTTCGCTCTCCTCCCTCCCCTTCGTTGCCCTCCTCCCCCTCCCTTCTCGAGCTCACCCCTCTCCCTTCTCTCCCCTGTGTGTTCTCGCCCTCATTCACAGTCACAAATCCATCCTCGACTACCTCTACAACACCGGCTTAACAGCTTCCTACGATGCTCTTCGGTCGGAAACGAACCACGACGACTTCAACCCTGATCCAAAATCCAAACATGCTGGCTTGCTGGAGAAGAAGTGGACGAGTGTGATCAGGTTGCAGAAGAAGGTCAGTAACATATCTACTTCCATCGTGTATGGGTCGGGTGTTAGGGGAGCGCCCTTGGGGGGGAAGAGAGAGAGACGAGCTTGTGATCGTCTCTCGTTGCTGGCGAGAGAGGGGGAAGAGAAGGGAGGTCGTTCGATGGGGGAAGGGAAAAGAGCTCTCTCTGTCTCTCGTCGAGGAGATATACACAGATACGAGGCTCTCGGACGATTCGAGAGAGTCCTCCGAGAGTTCTGCTGGGAAGGAGGGATGAGCTCGCAGAGACGAAGGGGAGGAGATCAGCTCGCTCGTCTCCCTCCCTTCCTTCGACCCCTCGAGCTCGCTTTCGTGTTCTCGCAGCCTCAATATGAGCAGCGAGAGTGCGCTCTTCTCTTGGATGGGTCACGGAGAAGCTCCAGGGTATGGATCGTCGGAAGTCCAGCTACCTCGAGAAGGTCTGAGCTTCATCGGTCGGAAGGAAGGGGAGCTCGAGCTCAAACGAGAGGAGGGAGAGATGTTGTCGAGTCGAGCAGATCCCTCGTTTCTCTGCTTGATCCGGCGAGGAGACGAGCATATACTCGCTCTTCGAGTTCCTACCATCTGCCCAGGATGCTCCAGAAGTCTCCCTTCACTCCTCGACCTGAGCTCAGCTCTCTCCCTCCTCCAACCTCACGCTCCTCCTCGCATACAGCCCTCTCCCTTCAACTAACCCCCTCCCTCCCTCTTCTTCTCCCTCCTCGCAGATCATGGATCTCGAAAATCGAAACGCCTCCCTCCTCGAAGAACTCTCCTCCACCACTCCCCTCTCTCGTCGTTCAGCCTCCCTCACAGACTGGCTCCCTCGCGCACCAGCTCGTCACTCCCTCTCCGGTCATCGTTCACCCATCACCAAGGTCTCCTTCCACCCTCTCTACTCGGTTCTCGCTACAGCTTCGGAGGACGCGAGTGTCAAGATATGGGACTGGGAGAGTGGGGAGTTGGAGAGGACGGTGAAGGGGCATACGAAGGCGGTGATGGACGTCGAGTTCGATAAGAAGGGAGAGATGATGGGTGAGCTCGCTCGTTTCGTCTTTCTTGTTTCGTTCCCTGAAGAGGGCGGAGGGTGGGAAGCTGACCCTTCGTTCCTCTCACGCTTCTCTGTCCTACAGTGACCTGTTCCTCGGATCTGACCATCAAACTCTGGGACACGACCAACGAGTACAAGAACGTCAAGACCCTCTACGGACACGACCACTCCGTCTCGAGCGCTCGCTTCTTACCAGCAGGCGACTTCATCGTGTCAGCTAGTCGAGATCGGTCGATAAAGGTCTGGGAGGTCGCTTCAGGGTGAGTCTCGAGTCTGCTCTTCCGTCCTTCACTCGTCCAAGTCCGAACGCGTCGACCGAAGGAAAGCTGAAGCTGACCCCAACATCTCGTTTCCTTGCGTCTCGTCACTTTAGCTTCTGCGTCAAGACCTTCCAAGGTCACTCGGAATGGGTTCGGTCGGTGATCCCCAGCGAGGATGGGAAGCTGTTGGCGAGTTGTTCGAACGATCAGGTTCGTTTTTCCCCCGTTCTCCCCTCTTCTTCCTTTCCTTCTTCGAAAGCGTAGCTCACCATCTTTCTTTCGACTTGCTCCCTCGTCTAGACCTGTCGGATATGGGAAGTCTCGTCAGGCGAAACCAAGATGGAGCTTCGAGGTCACGAACACGTCGTCGAAGTCGCCATCTTCGCTCCCGTCGTTTCCTATCCTGCGATTCGGGAACTGGGTGGGATTAAGGTCCGTCGAAGCATCCTCTCAATCCTTCAGCACGTCGCGAGAAGAGAGCTAGTGGTCTCGAAACTCGAACCCGAACTGACGCGTCGTCCTCTCCCTTCGTTTCGCCCCATTGCAGCCAAGTCCACGCGACGACCGTCTCAAAACGATCGGGAACTTCGTCGCTACTGGATCGAGAGACAAGATCATTCGGATTTGGGATACTCAGACAGGGCAGTGCATTAGGAGTTTGGTGAGTCGTCCTTGTCCCCGTCGCGTCTCGCTCATCGCTCGTTCAAGAGCTAACTTCTCTCCACGTCCCTTTCTCCTTCTCCTTCTTTCCATCACCCCTCCTCTTCTTCACCCTCCTACTCACCCACCCTCCCGCCTCACCCTCCTACTTCACCACTCTCCTCTCTCCCAGGCCGGCCACGACAACTGGATCCGAGCCCTCGTCTTCCACCCGAACGGGAAACATCTCCTCTCCGCCTCGGACGACAAAACCGTTCGCGTCTGGGATCTCGCAACAGGACGATGCTCGAAATCCATCGAGGCGCATGGGCACTTCGTGACGTGTATGGCTTGGGGACGGGCGGTGGTGTCAGGTGGGGATACGAACGGGAACGGAGCGGCGACGAATGGTGCTGAGGGTGCGAGTGGGAGTGGGGAGAGAGCGGTGAACGTTTTGGCGACGGGGTCGGTGGATCAGACTGTTAAGGTGAGTCTCAGATTCGAGCCCGGTTGAGAGGGAAGAGGGACTGACGGACGAAGCTTTGCTTTTCGATTTCCAGGTCTGGACGCCATGAGTCGCCTTCGTTCTTCGCGAGACGCGGCGTCGCTGGTCGAACTTCGGGCGGAGGGAGACGCTTGGACGTGGGAAGCTGTTTCCCGACGAGGGTGCGTCGTCGCTTCGTTGTCTTCTCCTCTCGTTCTCACCTCGTCGAGACGCGTCCTGACTCCTCGTCCCTTCTCCTCTTTTTCAGGCTCGACGCCCTCGATCCCTCGCTCCCTCCCTCTCCCTCCATCTTCTCACTCAACGCTCAAACCCAACTCTCGCACGGCCAGGTCGCCCTCCTCTCATCATCGCACGCTCCTCATCCCATTGCATCCCTCCCCACTCCTTTCGCCAGCCCGCTCGCTGCTCTTTGCTCTTCCCCTCCCCATCACTCATCCTCGCATGCTTAGAACTCCCTCACTCGCTCTCCGCCCTTTGCCCATCGCACCACCTTCGTTCTTCTCGCTCCTCTCCTTTCGTCGCTCGCCTTGCCCTGCTTTGCTCCCACTCCTTCGTTCTTCCCTTCCCCTCTGCTTGCTTGCTTTCGCTCCGGTCTTTTAACGATGAACGAACTCTCTTTACTCTAGCCTTTAGTCCTTACCCATTTATTCGATCGCTTGCTGTTTTGCGCATCTGTCGGACGGAAGAGAAAGGGAGAGGAAGGACACCCGCGAGGGCGATGCGTCGACTCGCTCTGTCCGACTTTCGGAACTCCTTCAACGAAACACGACGCACCATCGATATTGCAGCTCCACAGGCGGAGTCTATAGTGTTTCAGGGTCCCGTGACCCTCATGACGACCCTGTCTTGACTTCCAGAACTTGCAAAAAGAAAGTCAGTCACCCCCAGCACTGCGTTCCTCGCCGGCCGGTCATTCTCGTTTGGCCTTTCTTTTCGTCTCGCTTTTTGCTTCCCTCAACCATCACCCTCTCTTCTCAAAACCACCTCACACCCTTCTTCGACCCACCACCTAACACCTACATTCTCTCCCTCTCAACAAAAATGACCACAGCAGCCCTCCTCACCTTTCTCCCTCTCCTTCTCCTCTCCCCGTCCTCCTCGTCCGCCCTCCCTGCTCCCACTTCCTCCTCCTCCTCGACGTCCAACTCTTCCTCCTCCTTCAACTGCACACCCTACGATTTCAGTCAATCTCAAAACTTCCCCCATGGAACACCTCTCTACCTCGCAGATCTGCTCTCGTTCTCACTCAACACGAACCAGATCGTACCCCTTGGGTTCGATGGAAGCTCGAATGCTACCCTCGGACGAGTCCCTGCTGATGCTCAAGGTAATGGCTCCTGGGGGTTCGAGGTATGCACAGGTCTAGAGGGCATCGATACCAGCAGGTGAGTGTCTCTCTCTTTCTGCTGGAAGATCAGGAAAAGTTGGGAAGGGATGACGAGGAAGGGGAGGGAGGGAGAGCGGGACCTCGAGAGCTGATCATCGCGATGTTTGGTCGTCTTGCTTTCTTTTCCTCTCCCTCTTCTCACAGCACAACACCAGGAATTCAATCTCTCTTCGGTCACATCACCTATACCTCTCCTAACTCCTCGCTCTACGCCAACCACACCTGCGTTTCCATCTCGAGTGAGTCTGCCGTCCCGTTCTGAACTCGACTGAGTTCGGCAGCAGCCGCTGACCTTTCTCCCCTCCTTGTTTTCGTTTTGACTTCTCTCAGCACCCAACGCGACAGACTACTCTCACCTCCCCCTCATCGCTGTTCCTTGCGAGTACAACTCCTCGGCTCTATCAGCTCAGCAGGGTCAGATCTGGAACTTGAAGAACTACGAGAGGTTCGTCGTCGTCCCTGTCGTTCTTCGTTCTAATCGACTTCGAACTCTCGCTGATCAACCCTTCTCTCTCATCTCTACCAGTAATGAGGACGCCGTCTTCCTTCTCGGACCAGGTCCCTCTGGCTACAACGTGTTCGTCCTCCTTCTTCTCGCTCCCTCCCTCTCGAGACGACGCGTCTCGCTCCCTCCTGCTGACCCAACTCTTCCTCCCGCCTTTTTTCCTCGAGCAGAAGCTACGCCGCCGGACCCGAGAGCTTCAACGGGACTAAGGGGCTTGACCTCATGCCTACTGGAGGATCCTCGTTCTCGAAGTTTTTCTTCCAGAGGTCCGATTGAGTGAAGTCTTGCTAGTTCGTTCGTTTGCTTTGCTTTGCTTCGTTTTGCTTCTTGTCTCGCTCGCTCGCAACTGTTTTTGCTTTTCTAGATACCTATTTATCTACACATGGACTTTCCTTCTTGGCGTCTGAACCGGCAGCGCAGTAGAAGACGCGTCGCACTCGCAGGTCGACGAGAAACTTGACGCTTTGCACAAGCAGATCGTCCGGAACGAGGTGAGACAACCTCAACTCGACTTCCTTTCTTTTCAATCTCCACCGCTGACTATATCCTCCCTCATGGTCTTGCAGCTGGGACCGTTCGACGAAGAGTACGTCCATCTCTTTTCGTGATCTTTCTCTCGTTCTTCTTCCACCGCCTACTTTCGAAGATCGAGTCGCAGCTCTACCTATAAGATTGGCTAACGATATCCTTTCTTCTCCACCTCCCATCACCCCTTCTCAGAATTCAAGAAACCAAAGCCTTCATCCGAACAAACGACGCGTCCGTCCCGTCCTCCTCAGAACCTTTCTTTGACGAAGAGGAGGCGGCGAAAGGGAAGGGATACTGGAGGACTCAGCCTTTAGGGAAGTGGGTCGCCTGAGATGATATGTTACTGAGCTGTCCTGATAGAGTCAGAAGGGAGAATCGCGCTTGACTCGCTCGCTGGGTCGAACGCTTCACTCGCCAGCTGAGAGCTCGAGCCGACCCTGAGCTCAAGGACCTGAGTTTGAATCGAGGCTCAGGCTCCGGAGGTTTGCGCTCAGCTGATTCAAACTGATGTTGAGGCAAGAAGTAGAAACCAAGATAAGAGACAAAATAAACGTCGAAGAGACGACGCGTCGAGCGGTCGCAATCCTGCTGGTTAGGCGTCTCGAGGAGGCCGGTACGATCAGTCTCTATTTCTTGTACCGGCGCTCGAAATGCTCGAGCGAGTCAGGAGCTCATCTCAGGTGATGGTGGAGAGAGAGGAGAAACGAGATTGAGAGGAAGGTTGATTCGAGTCGCCAACGCGTTCGTTCGACTGCTAAACTTCTCTCCGCATTCTAGGCCTAGTCTGCCCCCAATAGTCGGACATGGTCCCAGGGACGAGAAGGACAAGCAGAGCAAAACGGGGCGGTGGAAATCACGACCCGTCGCTTCGTTCACAACTTTCCTTTCCTCCGAAAAGCGTCGTCTGAGAGCCCGGGATCGGAAACGGCGTAGGGCAAGTGATTCCTGGGGAATCCGTTGATGCTTGTCCAAGGAGGGTAGAAGGAACGATGATACGAAGGGGAAGAGGAGGTAAGAGACGAAAGATCAACACACCGGCTCGTTTCCGTTCCGTCTTCTTCCTCGTCGCTGATTCTCTACTCCACCCGAAGATGTGACCGATCCGACTACTCGCGCGTCATCTTCGATGTGGGAGTCAGACTTCAGCGTGCAAAAGAAGATCAGAGACTCAAACGAAAAGCGACGCGTGCAGTCAAAGGAAACGTGGACGAAGAACGCGGCCGATACTTGTAAGGTTCGGACTGATCCCCAGAAAAAGCAGTACGAAACGGATCACACTGGGCCGCAGGTCCGAGTCTACAAGCGAAGGATGCTGGGAGAAGTACCAAGGCGGAACGAGGGCAAGGACGACGAACGGGAAACGGGACGCGTCGAGCTTGACCCGTTCGCGATTTGAAGGAAGTCTTTGGTCGACATAAGATGATGAAGCAGGCGAGGAGGAAATGAAGGACGTAAGAACAGTGAGAAAGGAAATCCGAAGCTTGAAAGGACACCGGTGTGAAAGCAAGCGAAGAGCAAATGCGAGCGACGACGCTCGGTCAGTTACCCTTCCTCCTCCTCTTTCCTACTCCTTCTCCCTCAACTCCTAGTCCCCCTCTCCTCACTCGTCACCAGACGGTTCAATTGTTTCCGTGACGAGCCAGGAAACAAGAAGGACCAAGAGAAAACGAAGAAGACCGACCGGGCGAGTCGACTTGCATTAACGAGTGTCCTCGCGTCGCGTGGTTAAGATCGAGAACCGAAGATAGCAGAAGCAGCCCTCGAAGTCGATTGAGAGGGTGAGAGAGGCGACATCCCGCCGTCCTCGACGTACCGTTTGTCCTCACTCGCGAGCCTCGAAAGAGGAGTGAAAACGTAGGGCGACGAGGCGATGCAGGGATGAAATCTTCCCTCTCTCATATTTCCTCACTGAGCTTCCCTCGCTTCTCCCCTGAGCTCAAAGAGGACATCCACCTGGCAATCACCCTCCCCACGCATCATCCCCTACCAGAGAAGTTTGAGTTGGGAAGGCGAAGGTCGAGGGGATGAGGCCTTTCGAACTCATCGCGTTGAGATGAGGCCTGGGTTGGAGAGGGTCGTTTGAAAGCGATCTCTCCCCAAACTTCCAACATCTTAGCGCGAGTCGCATCGTGAGGAAGATAGGCTGGAGGAGATGGGAGGGGAGGAGGCGAGAACGGAACAAGGAATGAAAGAAGGAAGAGGGACGAGGGAAGAGAAAGATCGGTCTCTCCACAAGCACTGTCCTACCCTAGCAAATGTCCCCTAACTAAGAAAGACGACGTTGCTTGGAAGAGGAGTGAGGGTTGGGAGAGGGACTCTAGGATGCCTCGATACGGTGAGAGTACGGTGGGAGGGGAGAGAAGAAAAGAGAAAGAGACGACGCGAGCCCTTCGCTCGTTTCACGACCTGCCGCGCGAACGTCGACTCTGAACCATGTTACAGGGAATTATGGTATCATGAGATGGCTCGAAGAGTCCAGTCGTGCGGCAGGAGGGGCGTCCAAGCAACGAACGAAACAGCCGAAGGGAAGGCGAGACGAGACGCGACTCGGGAGTCGGAACCATCAACGAAGAGCACCACTCCTCCCGATTTCTTCGTCGCATGTCCACATCGTCTGAAGACGATCTCGAAGGAGGTACAGTGATGTGGGATGGGAGAGGGAGATCGGAAGGGGTGAGTTTTTCCTGCGAGGAGAGGGGATGTGGGAAGAAGGAGTGAGATTGGTGGGAGTGTCGCGAGTGAGGACGACTCGGCGAACAGCTTCTCAAACGTACAGAAGGCCGCCTGAGAGAGTACAGTGGTCTTCTGTCACTCGAGAGCAGACTCGCCGAGAGGCCTTACGAGAAAAAAAAAAGAAAAAGAAAGAAGGGAGGGACGAGGGGGGAAGTGACCCGATTTCATTCGACTCGCCGTTCGTTTCCCATCCGGACGCGTCGACTGCCATCTGGACCAATCGTAAGCCTGGTGGTAAGGACCAGCGATCGATATGATAGAGAAGGACTGGGCGACGTGAGGAGATGAGAAGGGAAGGGAGACGGACAAGGAAACGAAGAGAGCGAGACGAGGGAAGTTCGTCGCCCGGTCGACCCGTCGACCAACTGCACTACACCATCGTCTGCGTGGCTTCGAAAATACCAGCTGTCGATGGAGTAGAGAGTCTGGGTCGACGGGAAGAGGGTGGGAAGAGGAGAGGAAGTGAAGGAAGGAAGAGAGAGGGAGGGAATAAAGGGGACGCAGCGAGCTGGACCCGTCAAAGCAAACCCCTTCCCGTTATCGCCAGTCTAGTCTCTTGAACCAGGTGTCGATGGCAAAGGGAAGTGTGCTCGACGGGAGGACATCAGCGCGATAAACGGGAGGGGTGAAGGGTCGGAAAGAAGGAAAGAACGAAGGAGGGTGGGAAAGAGGGAGGGAGGAGGGAGGAAGGTGGGACGTGATGAGGGGAGGAGCAGAAGGGAGGGGAAACGAGAGAACATCCCAGCTTTGCTTCCCTCACCAGACCAAGAGACCTGCTCGTAGAGTGTCCGTGGATATCTACGAGCCAGGCATCGAGGTCTGAGGAAGACAGCACGAGAGGGAAGAACGCTTGGCCTTCAAAGGTGGAGGCGACAGAGAGGGAGGGAGGGAGGGAGGAGGAGCTGACGTAAGGATACGCTCGTTGAAGAGGGATGGAGATGAGAAGAGTGAGAAGCGAGATATGAGAGTTGAAAGGGAGAGAGAGAAGATGATAGAAGAAGGGAGGAAGGGAGGAAGGGAAGATGGAGAAGGGAGGAGAGTGACCACTTGAGCTCGACGTTCCCTTCTCGCTGCTGATGATCGGGTTCCTCTGGGAGAAAATCGATGGACAGAAGCAAAAGAGACCAAACCCCAAGTGTTGACGCTTCCTCCGACACGCTGATAAATCCTTCCCTCAGGGTTGAGGAGATGGAGTCCTTGAGCGAGGGAAGCTTCCAGCACGCCTCTCGAAAACCAGCTCTCTCCTTCCCCTCCCTGACTCCCTTCGTCTTGTTCTCCCACACGACCATCCCCCCAAACAACCCAACAGGTCAGTTGACACCCCTTCCTCTTCTCGCACACCCTCAGAACCCCTCACTGACTCTCGTCGTTCTCCTTATCTCTTCCTTCCCTCCTCGACTCCCTCTCTTCCGTTCGCCACCGCCCCATCGCTCCCTCGGTCGTCTCACCTTCACCTCCTTCCCTTCCTTCGCCTCTCCTCTTACGTGGCTGCCAACCTTTCCCAGTTTTTCGGATTACGACAAGATGGCTTTGAAGCGAATTAACAAAGTGAGTAACACCTTCTTGTATCGGGTTTGGTGACGAGGGAGAGGTGAGAGGTCCAAGGAGGGAGGGGAAGGAGGCGAAGGGAAGGAGAAGGAGGGACGAGTTGGTCAGCTTGCACTCCTCGCAACGGAACGAGCAAAGACCTCAACCACCTCCGACGAGGAATGAGCTTGAGCTTTTATGTCTACAGGACCAGCTCTCTCTGGAGCTGGCGTACCAACTCAGGAAGGGAAGCGAGAGGAGAGGCTGTCCCTGAGAGCGGACCTCATCCATCTCTCCCTTCTCCTCCTCCCTCTCCCCTTCTTCTTCCACCACCTCTTCACCACCACCTCACCTTCTCTGAGCTCTCCTCTTCACTCGAAGCTCAAAGCTGACTTTCCATCCCCCTTCTCCTCCCTTCCTCAGGAATTGATCGATCTCGGACGAGACCCTCCTTCCTCCTGCTCCGCTGGACCTACCGGAGACAACATGTTCTCCTGGCAGGCGACGATCATGGGCCCCGTACGTTCACTCTCCATCACTACTATCATCTCAATCCGATCGAGGTAGCTTGGGAGCAGGAGGTCGAGCGCCCTTGGCCCTCTTTCGTCGTCTCCCCTCCTCCTTGCTCTCGAACCCTCCTCCCCTTCGTAGTCGGCGCAGTCCGCTCGTCTAGCTCCTGCTTCCTTCCAGAAGCTCGTTACTGACCCTCTCGTTTGTTGGTATGGCTTGATCGGAAAACAGGGTGATTCTCCCTACGCTGGCGGTGTCTTCTTCCTGTTCGTCCTCCCTCTCGAATCGCCTTCTCGTTCCTCTCCCTCGCCTCCTTCCTTCCCTTCCACCTCGCTGACCTTCTCGTCCTTTCCCTCCTTCTTCCTCTCACCAACAGTCAACTCTCCTTCCCCACCGGTTCGTCCTTCCTCTCCTCACTCCCACTCAACACCAAACCCACAGCACCCACTGCCGCTCTCAAGCGAGCCAAACGAAGCTCGAGCCCTTTGCTGACGTCTTCCCTTCCCTCCGCGACCTTCGATTCGATCTTCTCCCTCACAGACTACCCCTTCAAGCCTCCTAAGGTTGCTTTCACCACCAAGATCTACCACCCCAACATCAACTCCAACGGATCCATCTGCTTGGATATCCTCAGGGACCAGTGGTCTCCGGCGTTGACGATTTCGAAGGGTGAGTTTTGGTTTGAGCTCGTCGTTCCTTCCTTCCTTCCGACCCTTCTCTCGAAACGATCGAACGAACGTCGTCGACGTTGCTTCGAACGTACTCAGCGCTGACTTCTGTTTCGTGTTTGCTCGGCTTCGTGTTCGTGCAGTCCTCCTCTCGATCTGCTCGATGTTGACGGATCCCAACCCCGACGATCCCCTTGTTCCCGAGATCGCTCACGTTCGTTCAACCTCCCTTCGTTCCGTTCCTCTCGTCGCTCGTATCGTTCACTGACCTCTCACCTCTCCTTTCTTCCACACACTTCACACTTCTCCTCCACCCTCACCATCTCTGTCTTCCCAATCCCGCCAACACCCTCCCTCCCTCTCCCCATCCCCACCCCTCCTCTTCCTCCCCTCGCACCCTTCCCTCCCCCACCTCACTCAAACACCAACAGACCTACAAGACCGACCGACCTAGATACGAAGCGACCGCTAGGGAGTGGACCAGGAAGTACGCTATGTAATCCCAGCGGCCCTCTTCACCTTCTCCCTTCACGAACGACGACTCGACTCGACTTGCATAGCTCTCCCTACCCCCCCTTGCTCTTTCTTTTTCGCTCTTATTCGATTCGATTGTAGTCTTTGACGTGACGAGAAGGGGAACGAAAGAGAGGGGAGGGAAGGAGGGCGACGCGAGGGGACACGAGTCGACGCAAGCTCAGCGAGTGGGGGCCTGCGGTGGCGAGAGAGTGACAGAAGAAGAGTGACGGCAAAGCGAGCGAGTGGATCTGAGCCGGGCAGGGCTCAGCGAGGAGGCGTGTGGTGAGGAACGAAGAAGCGAAGTGGGCAAGGAGTGAGCGACGAAAATGGTACGAGCGGAAAGGGACGCGTCGCTCGTCGGTTCGCTTTCGTCCCATTCTTTGCGGCCTCCTGATCAAGAGCTGACCTGACATCTCACGACGACGAAGGACAGACCGAAGAGAGGCTGCAAGCCGACCAGCCCTTCTTCGTTTCTTCGTTCACGCGATTGAGGCGAAGTCGACTTGAGAACGACGAGCCACGCAACGGCAATTAATTCGGCGCGTTTTTTTCGCACTTTCCGTGCTCGCACAGCTGAAGGATCAAGAGCTTGAAACTCAGGACAGAAGGAGACAAGAGAGTCCGGCCGTCATTTGCTGTAGCCCATCTCCTCCTCCTCGAGTCGAGAACGAGAATGAGCTCGACGCGTCTCCCCTCCTCTCCCACAGTTTCCTTTCCTCTTCCCTCTTCCCTCTTCCCTCCTCCCTCTTCCCTCTTCCCTCTTCCCTCTTCCCTCTTCCCTCTTCCTCCCAACCCGAACCAACACACGAAGTAAGAGTTTGAAACTCATGGAAGAGAGAAGAGCGAAGGTCGCACGCGACCCCCTCTCGACTCGAAAACTAAGCAAAGAAGCAAAAAAAAAACGAAGCAAAAAGACAACACACCACAACGGGGTGGGTTTCGATACAACGAGGGGGAGAGGCAACAACAAATAAAGCAACAAAGTAGGGTGTGAGGGAGGAGAGGGGGGAAGGGAAGACGACGAGGCGAGGGTTTAGTAAGGCTGCAACGGGCCAAACGCAAACCAAAAACGAACGCAAACGAGTCAGCAACGCGTTTTCTCCTTCGTTCTCTCTCTTCTCGCGAACAAGGATCGTTCAGACACTCACCCTAGCCCACCCACAACTCCCCAACAAGTTCCTCACGTCCACATCAACGTTGATGAAGTTGTTCGCCCCATCCCAGTAGCCGTACTGGGATCTTCGCGTGAGATCGAGAGCTCGGACGGGGTGGGTCCAGGAGGGTCCGGTGGGGAAGAGGGGGTAGTAAGACGAGGAGGAGGGAGAGGTGGCGAGCTGTGAGGGTTGGGTTTGGGTGGGTGGGCAGGAGGGAGGGCGGGGGTGGGAGGGAACGGGGGGAAAGAAGGAAGGGGAGGGAGGAGTGGGAGGGTGGGAGGAACGAGGGAGTGAGAAAAAGGAGGGAGGGAGCGGGAGAGGAAGAGGGAGGGATGAGCTGGACGAACCTGAACGAATCCGACCTGACCAATGTACGCGAGGACTTGAGCTTGATCGTAGATCCACGAGCCGGAGTCGGGGTGGAAGTAGCCGAATCTGCGAAATCACGAACGATCAAAGCGAGGTCAGTTCTCGACGAGCTCGCGAAGCCTCGACGCGTCGAACCAAAAACAATCGAAGGGATGAAGCCACTCACTCGTACCAACTAGGTCTAACCCACCCGTTCGGCGCAGTCCACTGGTACCCACCCGAGAGGAGACCAGTCCCAAGAAGACCTTTCGGAGCTCCAACTCCCAGAAGACCGTTCCCGTTCGAGAGGAGGTCGTGCCCACCACCGAGGGAGGGGAGAGGAGATCCACCGCCGAGTCCTGAGCCGAGGAGAGGAAGACCTGGAGTTCGGGGACCGATGATTCGCGTGAGGGAGGAGGTACTGCCGAGGAGCTGGGAGAGGGGGAGGCAGAGGAAAGACAGTTAGCGAAGAGACGAGAGAGAGGACGAGAGCAGGGGGGGAGGGATGGCGAGCGAGACTCACTCCTCCTGAGCCACCGAGGAGACCAGATCCTCCTCCGACGGCAGAGAGGACATCCCGCTGAGGATGGGGAGTCCTCCGGATCCGATGAGGTTGGCGCCGTTGAACTGAAGACGGAATGGAAAGAAAGCAAAGTCGCGTCAGTTTGCTCGTCGTCGAGTCGAGAGGGAGTTTAGAAGGAATCTTCTTCGCGTCCTCCCCTTCTCCGGTATTCTCGGAGACGTGAAAGGAGAATCGAGGCGGGGGAAGGTCCTCGCTGTCTTCTGGTCCTGTTCAAATCGATTGGGACGAGCCACCAGCTCGAGAAACGAAGGGAGAGGAACGCGTCGTGACCTTCTGTCCCACTCGTCTACCTCCATCGAGCTTTGATCGAACCTTTCCTTTTCCGAAACTTCTCTAGCTCAAAGCCTCTCCCTCTCGATGAAGCCATCGTCTAGGAAGATCTTCCTCTCGCCAACCGCACGCTGCGCCTTCTCCATCCGACCTCGGCTCCCTCCCCTCCCTCCCCTCCTCCCAAACCGCCACCCCACCCTCTCCCTCCCCTTTCCAACATGTCAGGAATCGAGCAACTGGTCGATATGGTCAGTATCATCTTCCCAATCTCCTCCTCTCCTCACGAATCCTCGAAGCTGACCCTTCTCGTTCGACTCTCTCTCTGCAGGGAGCCTCCCGAGGGAAAGCTCGAGCCGCTTTGGAACGATGTAAAGGAGACGTTATGCAGGCTGCTGTGAGTACATCAAGCAGAATGTATGTATAGAGACTGATACGACGACGCCTTTGCTCTTGCAGGAACTCGTCTTCTCTGGTGAACTGGACTCGATTCCGGACGAGGAGGAGGAGGAGGAGGTGGCGAGACCTCGAGCTGGAAGGAGATCTGGAACAGGAGGGGGGAACTTGCCGGTGAGTTTTTGACTTTTCTTCTGATTTATACCGCCGACGACTGCTCGTCTCTGTTTCTTTGGTTGAATGAGGAGGAACGAGGGGGAAGGAGCGAGAGAAGGGGAGAAGGAGATCGAAGCTGACCCTTTCCCCTTCTTCCCCTTCTCCCTTCCTCTCTCCAAAGACACCCGACGCCGACGACGATGGAGAGATCGTCTTGGGAGGATCATCAGAGGATGGAGATCAAGATGAGGACGACGATATGGACGCTCAGGACGAGGACGACGAGGACGAGGACGAGGGAGAGGACTACGAGGACTGTGGAGCAGATGATGGTCAGTTCAGCTTTCCTTTCGTTTCGAGTCTCATAACGAGTCTGGAAGAGGGCCATAGATGCGGTCAGAGGCTGGCCTGAAAGCCTGTGAGGTCTGGATGTGGGTAGAGCAGCGGAGCGGAGAAGGAGGCAAGGGAAGGGCGAGAAGGACAAGAAACGAGCTCGAGCTCAACCTTCCGAAGGAGAGCTCCGTCTCTCGCATCTGCTCGTCTATAAAGCATCTCTCTACCCTTCCTCAGATTTTGCAACTACTTTACGGCGCATACAATTATAGGTCTCAATCCACATCGTTCTCCTGGTCCCCACTCGTCTCAAGACTGACTTCCCCTTCCCTCCCTTCCTCTCCTCGTCCACCTTCTTCCGAGCAGACGACTTCGGAGACACCACCGCCGCAGGACCCACATCTGGACACGACCCGTACGGAGGAGTCTTCTTCTCTAAGGATCGCCGAGAGGAGGTCATCGAGGTCGAGGAGACTCCCGAGAAGTTCAAGCTCGTCGTCGACGGGAAGACCGAGGAGGGAGACGACTGCACGTTTGGAGAGTGGATGAGTGGATGTCCAGAGAAGGGAGAGCAGGAGCGCCTCTTTGGGTCATGGACGGAGCACACGGAGAGCGTCCTCACCTGTCCTTGTGGAGAGATGCAGTGGGCGAGGAAGAAGAGCGATTTCGTGAGTGGACCTTTTTCGTCGTCGTTCGGTCCTTCTCGTTCGAATGTTCCTCTCCCTGACTAAAACCCACTCTTTCGATCACGCACCTCAGTTCCCCATCATGGTAGGTTCTCGTTTCTTATCCTTCTCATCCATCTCAATCGAACTCGAAAATGCTCGAGCTCATCGACTGACGCGTCTCTCTCCTCCCTCTCCTTCCTCTCCGCTTCGTCTTCGTCTCACCTCCAGTCTTCCTTCCCAGCCTACCTCGCCCACCTCCGAACCCTCGTCCGTAAATCTTGCCCGAAGTGCAGTCGAAAGCTCTGCTTCTCGTGTGGAGAAGAGATCACGGACGCCCCCACGAGGGAAGTCGACGCGGAGGGACGAGGGAAGGCGAGGAGCAGTCTCGGAGGACTCGCTACTCCCAACGGAGATGCAGAGCTGAACGAGGCGTTGTTACACTGCCCGAGTCTTCAGGGTGTCGTTCTGGGAGTCGGTGAGTTCGCCTTCGTCTCTTCATCGATCTTCGACGCGTCGTCCAAACGAGCGACTCGAAACTGACTATCGTTTCCTCCTTTCGCTTCGTCTCGCCGCTCCCTCCCAGGTCTCATCATGGTCTCTCGTCTCTTCGCCGATCTCTACCACCTCCAAGGCTACCAACCTCGCTCCTCCTCCCCTTCCACGTCGACCAACGGAGCTCCCGCCAGCAAGAAGCGAAAGGTCGCTCCCAGCACCACCAAGGCTGCCGCTCTCGCCGCTGGTTTGACGGCCCACCTCGACGACGACGATGAAGCTGACGACGACGCCTACGGAACAACACTTGCGAGAGGGGCCAAGGCGAAGGCTGGGACTGGGTACGAGGGAAGCGCAACCGAAGATGTGAGTCGCGTCTTCCTCTTCCCTTCTCTTTCTCCTGCCCCCCGCTCTTACGAGTCGTCTGATGAGTTCGTTTACTGACTTACCGCCTTATCATCCTACTTCAACCTTCAGCACTCTGGCCAAAAAGCCGCTCTCGTCGCTCAGTCTCAACGCGACTCGAGACTCGGAACTCTCCTCTCCCAAGTCCGAGTCTTCCTTCCAAACCTCAGGAGGAAAGGAGGAGGAAAGACGAGCGACTATCTCGTTCACCCTACGACTCTTGCTCACGTTAGGAGGAGGTTCAACGGTGTTAGTAGTCTGTTGTTGAGGAACGATTGTGAGTTTTCTGTTTCGGGTCGCGAGATTCGGACGCGACGACGAGGAGGACTCGAAGCTTGGACTGACGCGTCGTGTTCTCGCCTTTTCGCCGTATGTGTTCGTCTCCCAGCCATCACCGATATGTGTGATCGAGAAAAGCTCTACTTCGAGCTGTTCGAATGGCTCGAGGTGAGTCTTTCGTCTCCCTCTCACTCTTCAACGCTTCCCTCGTCGTTCTCGAATAGAAAGCTCGTCCTCATCTTGTCTCTCTATTTTCTCCCGTCACCCCATCTCTTACTCCCAGACCATCTCCAACCACGAAGCCCTCTGCTCAGCCATGGCCATGCCAACGATGGTCCGACTCTCCTCCGTTCCTCGTCCTTCCACCTCGACCTCCTCCTCCCACAAATCACTCGAACGAACTGTCACCTACGAAGGCTCAGCAGGACCTCGAGAACTCATGGAGAACCTCGTCATCCAAGCGAGTGCAGCCAAGAAGGGTTTCGAGTCGACGTCGGTCAAGAAGCGACGAGCGAAGAAGGACGAGGAGGTGGTGATGACGGAGCAGATGAAGCGCATGGGAGAGAAGGAACGGGAGGAGTTCTTGAAGAATGCTGGTGGGAAGGGGAAGGAGAGGGCATCGGATGATCTGTTGATTGTTGGGGACGAGGATGAGGGAGGCGTGAGGGCGGTGGAGAATGGGAAGCTGATTGATTTCTGGTGAGTCGGTCGTCGCGTCAGCTAAAGTCGAAGGCGAGCCACTGACCCTTCGTTTTTCCCTCTCAGCACGAGAATTCTCGATACCGCTGCTGCCATCGACCGAGCTCTGACGGAACAGAAGGGTTCGTCCTCGACTCTCTTGCTCTGCTCATCGCTCGCGTTCCATCTCCTCGCTCTTTCGCTGACGTCCGCTTGTCTTCCCCACATCTTCTTCAACAGGATCCGACTTCGTCAACCGGCTTCACGCTTCGCTACCCAAAATCATGTCCTCAGCCGGCGACCACACGACCTTCGACGCGTCCGTCGTCAAGGCTTCCGATTCCGAGGAGGAGATCCGACGGATCTATCAGGAGTGGGCCGAGAAGGTTCGGTTCGAGTACTGCGATCTTCAGGTCCCTGGATCGGAGGATGCCGGAGCGGTGGCTTACGTTCAGTGAGTTCGAAGAGGGAGAAACGGGGAGAGCCGTCGACGCGTCGAGCTGACGTTCGGACTTCCACCTTTTCCACTTCTTTTCTCGCCTGCAGTGCTTTCTCGAAAGGTACATTCCCATACTTGAACTTCTTCTCCGTTCGTCGCTGACGAGATTCCTCGTCCTTTCCTCGTTCTTGCAGACATCGTCGCTCTCAGCGGATCGAATCTCCCCAAGAGGTCCCTCGCCATCGCCAAGGAGCTCGCTGTTCTCACCACCAACCTTCCCGTCGGCTTTGATGGATCCATCTTCCTGCGAGTCGACGAGTCGAGAGTCGATGTCATCAAGGTTCGTCCCCTCTCGCCGTCGAGCGTGATCTCCCTCTCTCACTAGCGACCAACTCTTATTCGCGTTCCTTCTGTTCAGGCTCTCATCATCGGACCTGCCGACACTCCCTACGCCAATGGATGCTTCCTGTTCGACATCCATCTCCCCATGGCGTGAGTATTTCGAGCTGAAGTCGCGTCGAACGATCTCGTCTCGTTCGAGCACTGACTCGTCTTCGCTTCGCTCGTTCTTCTCTTCGCGACAGCTACAACACCTCTCCTCCCAATGTCAAGACGATGACCACTGCCGGAGGAACTCAACGACTGAATCCTAACCTGTACGCGGAGGGAAAGGTCTGCCTTTCGCTTCTCGGAACTTGGTCTGTGAGTCTTCGTCGTCGATTCTTCCTCTCGAGAACCGTGCTCGAACGGGACCGCAACCTGACTCTCCTTTCGTCTCTTTCGTCTACTAGGGTCCTGGATGGGTAGCTGGAACGAGCACTCTCCTCCAAGGTTTGTCGCACCGAAGATCAACGAAGACTCGTTCGCACGGCTCTCAGCTGACTCTCTCACGCCTTCGTTCCCTTCTTCGCATCGTTCAGTTCTCATCTCGATCCAAGCGATGATTCTGAACGAAGAACCCTTCCTCAACGAACCTGGTTGGGCTAGTGGAGGGGGAACGGTCCAGTCGAAACGCTACAGTCAGAATGTTCGACGAATGGTGGTCAACGACGCGATGCTGTGAGTACTTGCCATCTGCTTACCTCCCGTCGAATGAATTGCTGATGCGCTCTTCAACGCTCATTCAATCAGCAACAACCTCCGTACACCACCTCATCCCTGTGAGTCCTTCCCCTTCGCCTCGACGAACGCGTCGAAAAGAGCGAAACTGACAGCGTTCTCCTTCTACTCCTTTTGTCTTACCAGTCGAGAGCGTCATTCGAACCCACTTCCGACTCAAGTCCCGTGTGATCTCGGCTCAACTCGACAAGTGGCTCGAGCTCGACGACGGCTGTGAGTGTCGCTCTTCTCGTCTCGTCGTCGTCGCTCGCTCGTTCACCGGACGAGGGAACCTGCACTGACTCCTCACCGTTCACGCTTCGTTCCCTCCTCTTTTCAGTCGGAACCAGCGGAGCCAACGGAGGAAACTGCGTTCCTGGACCCAATGCTCTCAGTTCGTTCTCCTTCCTCGCTCCCTTCGTGTCCTTCCGACGAGACGAACGCGACGCTGATCTTCCTCTTTATCTGCCTTCACCTCGCTTCCGACAGAGGACCACGTCGCGAGCATGAAGAAGCTGCTCACCAAGTTGGAGAACGGGGAGGAGATCGGAGCTTCCGACTGATCTTGTCGTCGTCGTCGTTTCGTTCCCCCGCGTCGGGCTTTCGCCTTGCCCTCTTACCTTACTCTCTTTCGTTTCGTTGTGCTTCTATTCTACGTTTCGTATCTTTCACGTTTCTACACACGTCTATTTCCTTTCTTTCTTCCTTCGCATCACCCCCAGTTGTTCGAGTTCGTCTCCGTCTCTTGCTTTCCTTCGTTTCGTTTCGCTCTCTTTCTTGATGCAAAGATCGTTCGTTCTCCCCGTGAGGAACAGATACCATCGCGCAACTCCTAAATATATCTAGACTAACGAACGCGAGACCGACTCTCGTCCCTTTTCGCTTCCTCGTTCAAGCAGCAGCCACCACAGGAACATCCTCCGCGACCTTCGCTCCCAAATCCTTGTGTCCCTTGAGCCCCTTCGCGACCCTCTCGACGATCTCCCGAACTCCCTTCTCTCCTCCAGAGACGAGCTCGACCCGTCGTTCCCGCTGCTCGATGCCTCGAAGCTCTTTGGGCATGACGTCCTTGTCGAAGTCGAGGGAGGGGAGGGCGGATTGGACGGCGTCGTTGAACTTGGCGGGGTGGGCAGTGGAGAGGGTGATGAGGATGTTGGAGGGAGGCCTGGGTGAGAAGGAGCGGAAGAAAGAGAGGCGGTTAGCGAAAAAGAAGGAAGGACGAAGTGGAGGGAAGAAGAAGACCAGGGAACGAACAGCGAAGGGAGAAGAGATTCGGTGACGGTGAGTCCGACGGCGGTGTGAGGATCGGAGACGTAGGGAGGGGATTTCGAGTAGTAGGTTTGGATAGTTTGGGTGGTCTGGAGAAAGAACAAAGGAGGGAGGGGAGGAAGTGAGCTCGGGTCTGGACGCGTCGGATGATCGGAGCTCAGAAGAAACGAAGCAACTCACCTCCTCGTCTCCAACTCGCTGAGCCTGGAAGTCCCTCCTCGCCAGCTCGAGCACCTTCGATCCAACATCCACCGACCCATCCGTCTTCAGCTTATCCATCCACCCCTTCAACGTCTCTGACGCCTTCACACCATCTCCACCGCTCGCTTCAGCAGCGAAGTACCACAGCAGCCTCTCGAAGTTGCTCGACACGAGGATATCCATCGCAGGCGTGATGGTCGCCTTGACTCCAGCCACCGCTCCCGCATCCTCCGAATCGACCTTCTCGTACCTCCCCGTCTTCCAGAACCGAGCGAGGATGTCGTTGGCGTTGGTCGCGACAACGAGCTTTCCACAAGGGAGACCGAGCTGCTTGGCGTAGTACCCAGCGAGGATGTCTCCGAAGTTTCCTGTGGGGACGACGAACTGGACTTTGGAGGAGGGAGGGAGGGCGAGGTAGGCGTGGAAGTAGTAGACGATCTGAGCGAGGATTCGAGCCCAGTTGATGGAGTTGACGGCTCCGAGTCGGTGGGTCGAGTTGAAGAGGGGATCGGAGAAGAGGGATTTGACGGTGTCCTGTAAACAAGCGACCAGAAAGGGTCAGGAAAGCGCAAAGGCAACAGGCGAAGAGAAGGGAGAGAGCTGAACGAACCTGGCAGTCGTCGAAGGTACCCTCGACGGAGAGGCAGTGGACGTTGGAGTCGAGGATGGAAGTCATCTGAGCTTCTTGGATAGCTGAGACTCGTCCGGTAGGGAAGAGCATGAAGATGGAGATGTCGGCCTTGCCTCGGACTCCGTAGATGGCAGCACTGAGGGAGGGAGAAGAAACAAATGGAGAAGGAAGGAGAGATGAAAGGTCAGCTTCGGCGCTCCCTTCCGTCCTTCGTTTCTCTCCCTCTCCGTCCTGCCTCCTCCAGCATGCCTCTATTAATCCGAACTGACCTTCCAGTGTCTCCACTCGTAGCTCCTACAATAGTGATAGCGTCCCTCTCCTCTCCCTCCTTCTTGGCCGCGTTTCTCCTCTTGAGGAAGAACTCGAAGACGTTCCCCAAGAACTGGAGGGCGACGTCCTTGAAAGCGAACGTGGGTCCGTGGAAGAGCTCGAGAACGTACTCCTGCTCTGAAATCTTGTGCAGAGGAGTAGTCTGAGGGTGTCGGAAGGTGGAGTAGGAAGCATCGATGAGCGACTTGAGGTCGGAGGAGGGGATTTCAGACGAAGGGATGAAGAGGGAGAGGATGTTGTACGACAGATCGGAGAACGAAAGCCCTCGCCACGAGGTTTCCCAATCGGCAGGAAGGGTAGGGAGAGTCTCGGGGATGTAGAGACCTCCGTTGGGGGCAAGTCCAGTGAGAACGGCCTGAGAGAAGAAGGGAGAGGGTTGGGATGGGGAGGAAGGAGGTCAGCTCAGCTCGCTGTTCTTTCTCCCCTTTCCTCCCTTCGAGCTCTCGTCGGCTCCGGTGTATAATCACTCACCTCCTCGAAAGTGAGTCGCTCGGAGCCTCCTCGAGTGGAGAAGTATTTGGTCATGGCTTTGGGAGTGAAAGGGGAGGAGGGGAAGGGAGGGAAGGAAGGAGTTGGAGGTCAGCTTCGAGAAAGTCGAGAAGAGTCGAGTCAGGTCCAGCCCTTTTCGGCCGAGGCTCGAGAAAAAGGTAGAACATGGTGAGAAAGCAGGTGTTTTGACAGAAAAAACTGAAGGTGTTTCAGAATGTCTTCGGGATCCGCTGGGGCGAAAAAGAAAGGTCGAAAAGTGGTCGACGCAAGCGAAGGCGAGGCGAAACACAAGAAAAGTGACGCGTCGCGTTCGCCCTTCTTCGCCAGAACTGCTCCCCTCTGTTAGCGCGATCAGCTTTCACAAACCTCGAGCTTATCCCCTAGTCTTCATGTCTTCGTCTCGCTCAATTTGTATCCTCGTACCACGCTTTCCAGTGCCCTCCTTTCTCAACTCACGGCGTCTCACCTTCGCTCGAACTGCTCCTCGTCTAGACTTCCTGCATCAAGACAAGGGCTGAGCGCTCTCGTCCAGCAGTAGTCTCCCAGAGGCTTGTCATCTCAACACGATCTCAAGAAAATACTTCCGCCGACTTTGCAAACGCAGGCTCGACCATCTTCGCTCTCCTCCGCTCTTCGACGGCGATCAAGAATCGAGCTTCCTTCCCTTTCCCTTATCTTCCCTCCAACTACATCCTCCTCTCCAACCTCGAAACACCTCAGACACCCTCTCAGCATGTCCTCCCTCCATCGAAGCAACGAAGCAGCTGTGCCTGGCTGCTTCTCTCCCCTCCAGAAGCTCTTCAGCCGCAAGCAATCTCCGAGCTCAACTTCTTCCTCCTCCTCCCTCCCTCCGACTTCGTCCTCCTCCTCTCCCCCCGAAGACATCAAGTCTCCCTTCATCTTCTCCAGCACCTTCTCAGACGACCTCCCAGTCTACTCATCGGACGACAAGCTCAACGACTTCTGGTACAGAGCCGACGTGATGCAAACGGTCAAAGACGAGGTCGCTTCGTTGAGCTCGGATTTGAGGAAGCTCAACCTCAGGATCCATGGTTCGTTCTGACCTTATGTCGCGTCCTGCAGTCTACCCATGCTTTCGCTGACTTACAGTCCGTTGTTCATTACTCGCAGACAACCCCGAACTCGGATACAAGGAGTTCATCGCCCACAAGACGCTCACCGAGTATCTTTCGTCTGGGAAGTTCGAGGGCGTCGAAATCACCCCGTCGTTCCATCTCGAGACGGCTTTCAAGGCTACTTTCTCAGGTGGAAAGAAGGGGAAGCTGATTGGGTTCAACTCGGAGTATGATGCTTTGCCTGGTGAGTCGAAAGCTGTACCAGACGAAAAGAGAACACGTCGAAGACGACGAGCCGTTCTCTCTCTCTCTTCTTTCGTTTGAGACTCAGAGCTGACCTTTTCCTATCCACTCTTTCTCTCTCAATAGGTGTTGGACATGCCTGTGGTGTTAGTTCTATCTCTTCTGCTCCACCTACCACCTCCTCTCGCCACCTCAGGCTGACTTTCCGCCCTCCCGCTCCCTCCTCCTCAGCACAACCTCATCGCCATCTGCGGAGTAGCAGCCTTCCTCGGTCTTCGCAAAGCCATGATCGCTCACTCTCTCCCTGGGTCACTGATCTTACTCGGAACTCCTGCGGAGGAAGGTCCTGGAGGGAAGATCAAGCTGCTCGACGCCGGAGCGTACGAGGGAATGGACGCGTGTTTGATGGTTCGTCTTCCTCCTTCTCGCTTCTCCTGAGCTCGAAAAATGAGCTGACCTACGACTTCGGATCAGGCACACCCCGTTGCTGGAGGAGAGGATCCCGCTTCGACTTCTCCTCGAGGAGTTGTCGTGCCGATGCTGGCTGGTCAATCGTTCAAGGCTCATTTCCTTGGAAAGACGTGAGCTCTGGTCTGCTTCTCATCTTAGATCTCCACGAGCCTTTCGCTGAACCCGTCTTTCCGTCCTTTTGTTCCTCCAGAGCTCACGCTGCTGCTACACCCTTCGAAGGTAAGTTCCCCCTCAGCTTCGACCTCGTCAGTTCGATCTGACGCGTCTTCGTTCATTCTTCTCGTGTCTCAGGAATCAACGCTCTTGATGCCGCTGTCATCGCCTACTCGTGAGTGAGAGTTCTTGCTCTGAGCCTTCGACTCGTCTGACTAACGTTCTGACATCTCATTCGACGCGTCTCGTCTCGTCTCCCCGTCCCCGCTCAGATCCGTCTCCGCACTTCGACAGCAGATCCACTCCGAGGAACGAATCCACGGAGTCATCGTCCCTCCACCGGAAGGCTGGGCTTCGAACGTCATTCCTGACAAGTCTACACTCGACGTGAGTTCTTTCGTTCCCTTTCTCGCGACGGGAATCGAAGTCAAATCGCTTACTCGAATCCGGACTGACTCACGCTCTCTCGCTCATTCGCGATCAGTACGGAGTACGAGCCCCAACTCTCGAGGCTCTCGACCTCCTCCGAGGTCGTGTCATCAAGTGCTTCGAGTGAGTGTTCCGTCGCTCGTTCATCAGTTCGAAGTCGAACTGACGGCAACCGTCTTGGTTTTACAGAGCTGCTGCCCTTGCTACCGGATGCACTCTCACGCTCGATCTCTCAGGAGTCGCTTTCGCCGATCTTCGAAACAATCACTCAATGGGAGACGAGTACGTGAAGGTGAGTCGCGTCTTAGTCTCGTCGGTCGCCGTCGCGTCCAGTTTCTCACGCGTCGTTGTTTCGTTTCGATGTAGGTCATGAACAAGCTCTACGACTACGACATCACCTTCGACAAGGGAATCGCTACTGGGGGAGCGTCTACTGATTTTGGAAACGTGAGTTCTTTGAAAAGCGACTTGGAAGACGTTCGAAATGGACGAACCTGACTTTCGCCTACCCTTCGTCTTCCTCGTTCAGGTCTCCTACGCCATGCCTGCCCTCCACCCAGCCTTCCCAATTCGATCTCAACCTCTGATGGGCAACCACACTCCCGGATTCACTGCTGCCGCGAGGAAGATGGGAGCTCACGACGAGGCTCTGAGGACGGCCGTCGGATTGGTGGGAGTTGCGGTTCGTGTTTTGACGGATGAGGGGTTCAAGCTTTAGATCTAGACGGTCGATACTGATACATAAATGACGTGGCTCGCGCGACGATAGAAGAAGGTCCGCCTCTGAAGAGAACAGTCAAAAATCGAGGTTGACTCGCGGAAAAGGCAGACGCGTCGTCCCTTCGCCTCGATTCCCCTTCTTTCGCTTTCCCGGTTCTCGAGCGTCCAACGTTGTCTAAACATACCTTCCCCAGCCCCCTCTCATCCTCCTCGGATCTCTTCCTCCTCCCATCTCTCCCTCAGAGCTAGATCATGACGAGGGAAACAGTCGAAGGCGGGGCAGGACTCGACGGGCGAGAGCCGACAACAGATCTCTCTCTTTCTGATGCAGATTTTCCGCCAAAGTCTCGATGTAAGATGAAAGAAAGTTGCATGGGAGTGTTCAGCTGAGTCTGGGCTTCGAAACGGAAGGTCTTGACACGCGCGAGACTTTCTGTAAAGCCGAAAAACGGTCCGGTCCGTCCGAGCACTTCGAGCGAGCTGGCTCCCTCCCTCCCTCCTTCCTTCCTCAAACCACCACGACCGTTCCCAATCCATCTCCCTTCAAATCACCCCCTCTTCTATCTTCAATCATGGCCGACCAGAACACTGAGCTTATGACCCTTACGAGGTGAGTAGAGGAGCGAGAGGAGGAGAGAAGCAGCTGATTGGAACGAGAGAGAGCGAGAGCTGACCGTCAGCCCTGTCCTTCCTTGATCTAGACATGTTCTCACTGAGCAGCAGAACCTCGGATCTGCCGCTTCTGGAGATCTCACTCTTCTTCTCATCGCCATCCAACTCACCTCCAAATTCATCTCTACCAACGTCAGGAAGGCCAGTCTCATCAACCTGTTCGTCTCAATCTCATCTCCCTCCCTCCTTCCTCTTCCGTTCCGTCCGTCTCCTCGCGAGCTTCAGAGCTCGTCTTCTCGTCCTTTCTTTCCATTCTTGAGCTGACTTTCATACTCTTCTGCTTCCCCTGTACAGGGTCGGACTCGCTGGAGGAGCTGTGAACGTTCAAGGGGAGGAGCAGAAGAAGCTGGACATCCTCTCGGACGACATCATGGTCTCCTCCCTCATCGCCTCCGGAAAGTGTGCAGTCCTCGTCTCAGAAGAACGAGACGACGCCGTCATCGTACCTGAAGGAAAGCAGCATGGGCAGTACTGTGTCGTCTTTGACCCTCTCGATGGAAGCAGGTACGTCGCCCTCTCCATTCCTCCCCCTCATCATCATCTCTCTCCCCTCCCTCCCTCCGTCCTCCTCCTCCTTTGCCCCGCGATAAACATCGGCCGACTCCCAGAGCTGCTGTATAGAGAACCCTGTTTCGCTGACCTGGTTCTCTTCTTGTCCTTGTCTTCTATAGTAACATCGATGCTGGTGTGAACGTGAGTCCTGCTTTGTCGAAAGCGAGAGCTTCCGTCACACGACCCGCTCTCGGGTGGAAAGGAGGAGAGGGGAGAGCGAGAGGGCTGACTTCTCGGGTTCTTCTTGATGCTTGCTTCCTCATCTCGAAACAGATTGGAACCATCTTCGGAATCTACAAAGTCGTGAGTACTCCTATCCATTCAATCGTCCATGTTGAGCTCTGGAGGAAGGGAAGCGAGTGCTGGCGAGGAGGAGGGAGCTCGAACGAAGGAAGCTAGCTTGGAACCCGAGCTGAACAGATCATATCTCCTTCCTTTCCCTTCTAAAGCGACCTGGATCCAAGGGTACCATCGAGGACGTTCTCCGACCCGGATCGGAGATGGTCGCTGCTGGTTACACTATGTGAGTGCTCCTTTTCGTTTTTCTCGTCAAGCTCGTGAAAGAGCCCACGACGCGCTTCGAGCGGAAGGCTCTCTTTCGAGTCGAGTATACCTCCCTCGAGGTTTTGCTGACCTCTGATTGCTCGTGTGATGCTTTGATGTATAGGTACGGATCCTCTGCCAACTTGGTTCTCACCACCGGTAACGGAGTTAGCGGATACACTCTCGACTCTGCCCTCGGAGAGTTCATTCTCACCCACCCCAACGTTCGTTCATCTCTCTGATCGCCTTCCCTTCTGAGCTCTCTCTCGAATGTTCCCCAGCTCATGCTGACTCCTCCGGGTCCTCCTCTTCCGAAACGCTCTCAACAGATCCGAATCCCTCCCCGAGGAGCCATCTACTCGTTCAACGAGGGAAACTCGATGTACTTCCACGAGCCTACCAGGAAGTACCTCGAGTCGATCAAGTTCCCTGGAGAGGGAAAGAAGCCTTACTCGGCGAGGTACATTGGATCCATGGTTGCTGGTTCGTTCACCTTCCCCATCATCTCCTCTCCTCGCCTCGAGCTCCCCTCCTCCTATCTCCCTCACCTCTCGTTTCCGCTCGCTCACACTCTTCCCACCTCCCTTCCCACCCAAACCAGATGTCCACCGAACCCTTCTCTACGGAGGAATCTTTGGGTGAGTCTCCTTTTCCGCTTCCTTCAGCCCTCTCGACGCGAGACGGACCCGCCCTTTGCCGAGCTTGAACTTCGAGCTCAATCGAGTTTTGTTCTGACCTGCCTTCCGTCTCCGCTTTCTCGGTTCTGTTTCCGATGCAGATACCCCGGGGACACCAAGACCAAGACTGGTAAACTCAGACTTCTCTACGAGGCTTTCCGTGAGTGCTCTCGTCTTTCCCATCTCCTCCCTCGTTCGTTCGAGCTCAACTGACTCCTCCCTTCGCTCTCCTCCTCCATCCTCGCTTCCCACCGTCTCTCATCTCGCTCGTTCCCTCCCTCACCCACTCGCCCCTCATTTCACTCCTTCCTCCCTCCCAGCCATGGCCATGCTGATGGAGCAAGCCGGAGGACTCGCCTCGACTGGAACCGGACGAATCCTCGATATCCAGCCAACGTCGATCCACGAGAGGTGTCCTGTCTTCCTTGGATCCAAGGAGGACGTTGAGGACTGCTTGAAGTTCTACAAGCAGTAGGTTGGGGGTCGTTGAGGTCGGGCTAGCTGGCAGTTGTATTGGGATCAGGGAGGCAGGGACGCGCGATGGGAGCGATGGGCGATGGATGTATTCTTCTTTCGTTATCGTCGTGTAGTCGATCCTTGGGTGAGAGCCGAGCAGCTCCTCGAACATCAAGAAAATGCAAACTTCTTCTCTGCGACGCGACCCTCCCTCGGCGCATTTCCCCCCTCCCTCCTCCCCGCACTCCTCTCGAAAGGAAAGGGACGAGCTCAAGCTCAACCTCCTTTCCTTCTTCAAACCTTCACCTTCACCCTCCCTTCAGCCTTCCGCTGGGATGCCCTACTTCTCTTCGGATCCATCCTCCTCGTCCTCTTCGTCCACCCCACTGCCAGCTTCGAACGCTCTCACTCCCTCCTCGGACGCAACGACGAAAGCTGCTCTAGATCCCCTTCTCGCTCTCCCTCCCCCTCCTCCTCTCCCAAGTGCCGCTGCCGCTTCAACCTCAGGGCCTTCGAGCGCGAACTCCTCCAGACCTGCGAGTCTTTACAATCCTCGGTCTGCGTCCGCAGCTGTGCCAGTGGGAGAGGTAGGAGGGGGCGGAGTTGGGAAGTATGGATCTGTTGGAGGAAGTCGAGCGAGACCGTTGATGAGACCTGTGAGGGGGTCAGGAAGAGGTGAGTGGGATTTGGCTTTGGAAGTTGAGCTTGTATAGAAGATGAGGGCGGAGTTGAGGAGAGGGAGGGGAGGAGAGAGAGCAGGAATAGATGAGGAGGGTTGAGCTCATCATCACCTCCTTTCCTTTCCTTCCTCTTCCTTGCCGTCATATCATCGCCCTTATCTCGAGAGAGAGCGAGGCGGCTGTATGCGTCTCTCTCCCAACGACCAGCATGCTTCATCCTCTCTACAACGCTCCTCCTCCTGCTCCTGCTCGACGACCTAAACTGACGGTTCTCCCTTCTCCAACCTCTCGTCGTCCAGCTCCCTCCTCCTCCTCCTTCAGCACCTCAGCCAACCCCAACGCAGCCCTCCCTCGCCCACCTCCTCACGCTTCCTCCTCCTCCTACTCAACAGCTCTCCTCTCAAGCAGTGGCCGAGAGCCATGGCGGTTCTTCTCCCCCAACTCGATCCCTAATCCAGCTCTTCAAACTCCACTCCTCCCTCTCGCTTCCCCTCGCTCTCAACATCGTTCCTCAACCAGAAAAACAACCGATACCAGTCGTCCCTTCTCTTTCGCTCCTTCTTCCTCCACTCAAGACGATCGCGATGGAGACGACACGAGGGGAAGCGAAGGAGGAGGAGGACTAGGAGCCTGGGGAGTCTTCGCTCTGATGCAGCAGCAAGACAACAACGACGCGGGAAGAGGGCATCGTTCCTCCTCTCTCGGATTCGGAGGTCCCTCAACCAACTCAGAGAGCGGCTTCTCCCTCGGACGAGCCAGTACCTCCTCCATCGGAACCGTAAACACTCGTCGACATCGCGAAACCACCCCCTCTGGAACGTCGTCGGAAACGAGCTCGCTCGGAGGAGGGAGCAGCGTCGGTCGAGCTGGAGTTGGGGGATGGGATATCCTCAACGGGGGAGCGAGATCGTCCTTCACTCGAGGAGGAGACGACTCAGGAGGACCGATGCTAGTGAGCTCACCACCATCGATGATGCATCATCCCCAGCAGGAGGAAGCGGGGAGTCTTCTTTCTTCGTCCTCCCTCGCGTCGCAGTCCTCGCACCTTCGCCACCAATCCTCGTCCTCGACCAACGGATCCTACACCCAACCCTTCCCACCTCCTTCTCCTTCTCGACCAAAACCAAACCAAGCAGGAGCTCCCGACCCAACCTTCCACGAACAAATCCATCATCCAGTGGATCAGTCCATCCCTGAAGACGATGTCGAGGAGGAGGACGACGAGGAGCTCACGACGCCGAAACCGAGTCAGATCAACCTCCCTCCCGTCACAGGCAACCTACTCGGCACACCCACGCGAGTGGGAGGAGGAGAGGGAGGGAAACCGATGCTTTCCCCAAGGTTCGTCGAACAAGTTAGGCCGTCGCAGGCGAGGACGAGCGAGGAACGAGCTGGAGGTGGGCAGGGAGGGAGTGGGGGGAAGGAGAGGTGGTGGCGACGAGGTGGAGAAGGAGGAGGGGGAAAGGGAGGGTGGGTGAGATGGAAATTGAGGGGTTTGGAGAGGAGGGAGGTGGATGTGCTGAAGGTGAGTCGCGCTCAAGCTCTCACACTCTTCCCTCAGTCGGTTTCGCCTTCCTCCTCTTCCTCGTTCCTCGTTCCTTCCTTCGACGCTCTCGAGCTTGCGAGTGGAGGGGGAGGAAAGGAAGCAAGGGAGAGGGAACGAACGTACGAAACTCGAAACTGACGCGTCGCTCTCCTTCTTTGGCTTCGCTTCGCAGTGCGCCGTAGCCTACTTCCTCGCCTCGTTGTTCACGTTCGTGCCGAGGTTGAATGCTTTGCTTCCGACGCCTACGAATGCTCAGTGAGTTCGGCGAAACATTCAGTTGAGACGAAGGGAAGGGGAAGGAGAGCTGACCGTGTTGTGTTTGTGGGGGACTGAACCGGAATCGAACAGCATGGTGGTGAGTCTCTTATTCAAACCCCACCCTTTCGCTCGCAGATCTGCATATGCTGACATAGAATTGACTTTGTTTCGGCGCAGGCGACGATCTCGGTCTACTGTGAGTTGATCGAAGGGGATGAACGAGAGAGACGCGTCGAGTTCGAGTCGAACTGACCTCCCTCCTCTCTCTCCCACCATCCACCCACCCACCCTCCCTCCCACCCTCCCACCCTCCCCCACTCCCGCCCGCCGAACCCCACCCACTCACCCAACCCACCCAGACAACCCCGCCAAATCCGTCGGAGCCATGATTGAAGCCGATCTCTTCTGTCTCTTCATCTCTCTCTTCACCTCCCTCATCTCCCTCGCCGCCGTCGGAACCCTCAAAGCAGCGGACGAGATCAACTCGGAAATGGGGGATTGGTTGGCTTTGTTCTTTTGGCTGGGTGGGGCTGTTAGCGTGTTGGCTTGGTTGAAGAATTGGGTGGGGAAGGGGAGCTTTAATGTGAGTTTGAAAGGGAAGGAACGAAGGGACGAAGGGGGGAGACGCGTCGAGAACGAAACGAGAACGCGAGCTGACTTCCGCTTTCTCCTCTTCCCTCCCCCTTCTGTCGCTTCTTCTTTCTGCCCCCGCCCATCCCTCTCCCCTCCCCCAGACCGCCACCTCCATGGGCTTCCTCGTCATGTCCATCGTCATCGTCAAGGAAGGAGGTCTCTCCAAACTCCTCGAAACCCTCCTCGTCGTCGTCCTGGGCACAACCATCTCGAACCTCGTCTGCTTCACCCTCGCTCCTCACTCAGCTTCATCAAAACTCAAATCAGACATCAACGAAACCCTCACGTCGTTCTCGACCCTCCTCTCCATCCTCTCCCAAACGTTCCTCCTCGACCCGTTCCCCTCCCCGCTCACTCAACCTCAACCCAACGACGCGAACGCGAACGGAAACGGCAACGCCAACTCCAACCCTTCACCCAAACCCCAACCCTCCTCGCCGCCGCCCCAACAATCCCTCTCCTCCGCCGTCCAAGCCCACGAGAAATCCTTCAAGGGACTCAAAACCAACCTCGCCGAAGCCAAATCCGAGTTCCTCGATCCTCGAATCCAACGAACAGGGAAAGCCTACGATGCCGTCGTCGACAGTTTGACGAGGCTCGCTCAGCATCTGACGGGGATGAGGAGTGGGACGGGGCTGCAGGTCGAGTTGATGAATGCTCAGAGGGAGGGGAGGATCGTTCTTGATGAGTTCGGGCAGGACGAAGGAGATGGGGATGGTGGAGGGGAGAAGGACGGGTTGAAGAGTCCTAGTTGGAGTCCTGTGGGAGTGACGAAGGAGAAGGGACGGGAAGGAGGGAAGGCGAGGGCGAGTTCGGATTACTTTGGGGCGGTGGGAGGGGTTGGAGTTGGGATTGGAGAAGCCGAGGAGGAGGAGGAGGAGTTCGACGAGGAGGATAGGAAGCTGGCGGAGGATGCGAATCTGTTCGCTGAGGTGCGAGAGCATGTTGGACCTCAGTTGAGAGCTTTGACGGTGAGTCCTCCTTCCCGTCGCGTCGATTCGCTCGCTTTCCTCCCTTTATTCCTCTCCTTCGACCCACCTCTCTTAGCTCTCTTTCGAACTGAACCTCACACCCTTGCTCCCCTCGTCTTCATCAGATTGCCTCAACAACCACCCTCCTCAAGATCCGTTCCACCTTCGACCCAGCCGATCGATCCTCGTGCGACTTCGACGAGCTTCGAGAAGACCTTTCGGCGGCTCACAAGGCTTTTCAATCGGCTTCGATCGGATCAATCCTTCATCTGTACGGAGGAGGCGGGGATGAGAAGGGAGAGGGGATGGAGACGGCGAAGGGTCCGAAGGAGTCCGTGTTTTTGGTTTTCTAGTGAGCGACGCGTCTCTTTCCGTCCGCTCTCCATCGTCGACATTCGACTGCCCGCGTCGAACAGCACCGACTCAATATCCTCTTTTTCGTTGCTTGGTTCACTTCGCCTCCTCACAGCTTCATCTTCACCCTCGACGAATTCGCCCGAGAGCTTCTCTTCCTCCTCGATTCGATGGGAGAGATCGAGGATCAAGAACGATTGCTCGATTCGCAACGAAGTTTCTTAGGATGGAAGTGGATCTGGAGCTTGTTGACGAGGAGGAGGAAGAGAGTTGGAGCGACGGGTGGGAGGCCGAGGGAGAGGAGGACTCTCAGGAGGAGGATGTGTGAGTCGTTGCTTTCCCCTCTACGTGCCCGCTCCCCTCTCTCTCTTTTCCCTTTCATCTCAGTGTTATTTGAGACCCTCCCTTTCATCTCGAACTGCGATCACGGACTTGATCTCCCTCGCTTCGTTCCACAGCTCGACTCATCCCCATCGACCCCTCGGAGTTCATCCCCACCTTCCCTCGAAAGTCCAAGGACGCGCCTGGAACGGTCACCAACCCCGGGAGAGACAACATGACGTTCAAGGGGAGGATGCTGCATACCGTTTGGGAGATGGCTTCGAGAGCGAGGAAGCAGGATATCAAGTGTGAGTCGCGCCAACCCGTCTTTTTCCTTCCTCGTTCGACGCGACTCGACTCGATCGAAGCTGACCTCGACCTGTCTCGTCTCGCTGGGCTCGGCTCGGATTCGACAGACGCCTTCAAAGTCGGAATGGCTACGACTCTGCTTGCTGCTCCTGCGTTCACGGAGACTTGGAAGGAGACGTTCTAGTGAGTCGATTCGACGCGTCGAGCTCGTTCTCGCCTCGAACGACGCTGATCCGTTTTCCGTTCATCTTCAGCGAGTACCGAGGAGAATGGGCTCTGGTTTCGGTACGTTCCCAGCACCTCACGTCTTCTCCGGCACGTGTGCTGAACATTCCTTGTGCCTCTTTCCACCAGTTCTTCGCAACGATGGCGCCGACTCTGTGAGTTCCCCTCGCTCGCTCGTCCTCCTTGACGATCCTCTCGATCCTCGCTAAATCTTTCTCCCCCCCCCCCCCCCCCCCCCTCCCCTTCTCTCCAGTGGCCAAACTAACTTCCTCAGTCTTCATCGAATCCTCGGAACGATGTGAGCTCGCCGCGTCCCTTCGCTTTCCTCGCTCGAACAAACCTGACCTCTTGTTCGCGTTCCTTCGTCAGGTTCGGAGCTCTCGCCGCTGCGACGATCTACACCCTCTTCCCCGAGAATCCCTACGTCCTACCCATCTTCGGCTTCTTCTTCAGCATCCCTTGCTTCTACTACATCGTCAACAAACCCGTCTACGCGAGTTCTGGTCGATTCGGTGCGTCTTCTTGCTCTTCTCTCGATGCGTCTCCGGAATGAACCCGACCTACGATTCTCTTCCTCTTCTTCTACTCTTGCAGTCCTCCTCACCTACAACTTGACGGCTCTCTTCTCGTACAACGTTCGAGAGAGGGACACGCCCGTTTGGTCCATCGCCTGGCATCGATTCCTCTCGGTCTCGATCGGAGTTCTATACACTCTTGTCGTGTCGAGATATTGGTGGCCGTACGAGGCGAGAAGGGTGAGTTCGCGACCTTCCTCCTTTTCACTCGATCTCTCGCTAACCTGCTCTCGTCGCGTCTCCTCCAGGAACTTCGAAACGCTCTCTCCGAGTCAGTCCGCTCTCTCTCTGTCCTCTGCTTGAAACCTCCGACGCTGACTCAACGCGTCCCTCTCGTTCAACAGCTTCCTCATCGACCTCTCGTTCCTCTACACTCGACTCGTCGCAACCTTCTCTGGCGCTCGATCGAGCACGGATCTCAGCAACTTCGACGCTCGAATCCTCGTCGACGGGGACGAACCGGACTCAGAAAGGACAAACTTGCTTCAAGCTGAGTTTGCGAACAGTCCTCTGAATCCTTCAGTTCGGGAGTTCATGTCCATGTGAGTTTCTCGACCTCTTCGTGCTCGTTTTCGGAATCCTCGAGACTGACCCGATCGCCTGCGTTTTTTCTCGCAGGGAACTTCACCTCCAACTCGCTCTCATCGATCTTCGAGGACTTCTGGATGCGGCGACGAAGGAACCTCGACTGAAGGGACCGTTCCCTCGAAGTGAGTCTCGCGTATCGCTCTCGCTCGACTTCGTCGACGCAGCTGACAACCTCCTTCTTCTTCGACGCTCAGAACTCTACAACGCCATCCTCGTCAGCTCCCAAACCATGCTTGATCGGTTCCACTCCATGAGATGCGTGGTCAATCGAGATGAGTGGGACGCTGTGAGTTCTCTTCCACGCTTTAAAGTCTCGAGAAGCGTTCAGCTGAGTCGACCTGCCTTCTTCCCTTCCAGGTCGTCCAACGAGACTTCATTCGACCCGTGAACCGAGAGAGACGAGAGCTCGTTCGTCCCCTTCTCCTCGTCAACCTTCGTCGCGTCTCGCTGACTCGGACCTTGCGCTCGTCCAACTTCGTTCAAAACAGGTCGGAAACGTCCTCCTCTACTTCTCCACCCTCGCCGCTGGTTTCCGACTCAAGACACCTCTCCCACCCTACCTCCCTCCCGCCGAGAAGGCTCGAGTCCGCCTGCTTGAGAAGGTCGAGAGCTTGACAGTCGTCAAACGAGGAAAGGACGGAGGAGCTCGTCATCTGTTGTTCTTCTCTTGTGAGTCCCATTTCTGCCCTTCCATCTTCCTCAACGAGTTGCTGACCCACTCTCTTTTCGCGTTCACATAGACGTTCTCGCCATGGCAGGAATCATCAAGGAGTTGGAGTACCTCGGAGGACTTCAGCAGGACGCGTTTGGTGTGATTGGAGGGACGACGGCTCAGTTCGAGGCTTTGTTTACGATGGAGGAAGAGCAGCGGGAGTACGAGGACGAGGATCAATAGATAGATTTTGTGATGACCTGATGAATAGAAACGACCTCCAAGCCTACCGGAGAACGAAAGATAACGAAATAAGAGGCGGGTCTCGATCGATCGACGCGTGCCTGATTTCGCGCGCGTCGAGTTTGAGACACGTCGCGTCCACGATCAGGAAAACCTTCCTCGATCTCCTCACCAAAAACTTCGAGTCACTCACTGCTCTAGACTCAAAGCTGTTGCAGGTCAGGTGATTCTGGCATTGAGTGGGAGGGGGAGAGAGAGGGAGGGGAGGACTCGAGGCGGTCGCACTCTCAACCACATCCACCAAAGCTCACCACCTCGACTCTCGACGCTCTTCAAGCTCAGACACTCGCACCCGTCAAATCAGACCTCCTCAAACCTATCAAACATGTTCTCCATCCTCAAATCCGTCCGACCTTTCGCGTCGCAAGTCGTGTTCACGTCGACCGTCGTTTCTCTTACGCCCGTCGTCTGGGTCCTTTCGAAGGTTCTCAAGGTGAGTCTCTGATCTTATTCTCGTGGCTTCGAGTCTCATTCGAGCTCTTTGGGGTTCTTGTCCCCGCAAAAGCGACATTCTGCCTCCGAACTCGCCCTCCTCTTCCCGCCTCCTCCTCCATCTTCTCTCCCTCAACCAAGTCTCTTTGTTTCTGACCTTCTTTGACTCTTTCCCTTTACCTCTTCGCTTCTCCTACCAGCCTTCCCTCTCCGAGACTGCACTCATCGCCCACAAGAAGGAAGGACGACCCACTCGACGAGCTCAACCCTCGACCTCCTCCTCCTTCGACCTCGAGTCCTTCTCCCCTTCGACTTCTTCCTCCTCCCCCGCCCCTTCCCTCCCTTCCTTCGAATATGATTTCTCGGGGCATGCATCGGGTGTCGAGCTTGTCAACTCCGCTGCTGTTCCCTCTGTGATGGGTTGGCTGGTGGGAATGGAAGGGAAACTCATCAAAGAAGACGAAGGAGAAACGGAGGTGAGCTCGCTCGTTTCTCTCCTCCTTCTTCCCTGTCTTCCCACGCTCTCTCCCTGCGCTGAAGACACCCAAACTGACCTTTTCTCCATCCTTACTCCTGCCTTCTCCAGTCCGTCGAATCGCCTCCATCCCCTTCGCTCTCTACCTCCTCGTCCGACTCCTCGCTCTCCCCTTCCTCCTCCGCCTCGAACGGTCCCGTCACTCCCTCTCCTTTCTCCCTCGCTTCTCTTCCCACTGTCGAAGTCGTCGACTCCACCATCCATCTCACGTCTTCCATCATCGAGGAGGTCGTCGCCGTTCAGGAGAAGGAGGCCATCGTCGTCGAAAACACCACATCTCTTGGACTCCAACTCATCCTCGACGTTGAACCCATCTCCTCCCTCGTCCAACCCATCAACCACATCCTCTCCATCCCCGTCATCGATGCCACCACTCCGAACACCTCCATTGTCAGTTCTCCTCTCCACGACTCTCGGACCTCTGGAACCAAGAGGAGGAGGAGGCATCAGCCGAAGAAGACGAACGAGGAGGTCGTTGCCGTCGTCTCTCCCTCTCTATCCTCTACCGACGTTGGGAAGGGGTCGCACAAGCCTCGAGCTCGCAAGCACAAGAAGGGTTCAAAGAGGGCTTCCTGTGATGCAACCCGAGTCGGCGTCGTCGAGAACGAGCTCGCTCAATCGAAGCCCTCAGCCGTCGTTCTCGTCGAAGAGATTCAAGTCGTCGCTCCCTCTCCTCCCACTCCCGCTCCCACCATCCCCACCGCCGCATCTCCTACTCGTCGATCAAACCGACTCCGATCCTCCATCCTCGCCATCACTCTTCTCGAGATCGTATCCGCCCACATCCTCCTCGAAACTCACCGCTCTCCCACCTCCTCCTCCTCCCACGTCGAACCCACCCTCCCCTCCTTCCTCGATCTCGCCGCCGGCTCTCCCTCCGCCAACCCCTTCGCTCCCTTCCTCGACATCGACGAGTCCATCTTCTCATCCCTCTCATCATCCCCTTCCAACATCTCTACGTCGCTCAAGTTCGAGCAGAACGACGAAGGGAAGTTCGTCGCCGCCGCCGTCGCCGTCGCGTCGAGCAAACCTCAGCTTTGGTCGGATGTCGAGTTCGTGAATCCCAGGAGAGTCTTCCACAAGCAGTCCTACGCTCGTTTCTCCGGCTATCGAGTCGTGTTCCGCTTGGAGGGAACGCGGCTTGAGCCGTTGACGCAGGGACGGAAGATCGCGACGAAGGAGGGGAGAGGGGATGGGTGGAGGGTTGGAGGAAGTCCTTTGAGGCAGTGCTGGGGAGGGGAGGAGTAGGATGTGGATGAGAGGTGGTCATGTTGATGGGATGGGAAGGATCTGGTGGGAGGGTGGGATGAGAGGGTGGATGGTTGGGTCGCGTCGAACTCGCGGTTCTTCTCTGGCCTTGTTTCGCTCGTCTCGGTTTGTCGCTTGCTCTCTGTTTGTTTGTTACTCGATCTGTTTTCCGGCTCTCTCTCTCTCTTTCTCTCTCTCGTTACCTACTTATGTCTCGAAATCGTTGTCTTCATCTCTCGTCTCTTGTTGTCGAGGCTGGTCCTCTTTGTGTTTGTTTCGCTAGTTTCGCTTCTTGTCAATCTATCTCTCTCATTGGATCACGGAGCTCAATCTATCAACGTCCCGTCATATCGTCAAACTATCTCTCGTTTCGAAGAGAAAGGAGCAGCCAGAGAAGAAGAATCGGACGCCAACAAGCGTTTGATCAACAGCTGAGGAGCGACGAGCCGAGGAAACACGTTGAATCCCCAGAAATCGTCGTTTCCTAGACGTCGTCGCATATCTCAGCTGAAGATTCAGTTGTTCATGTCGCACGAGCTTGAGCGATGTCGCACCGAGAACCGCGTCCCAGAAGCGATGTGCGACGCGTCGCTCGCCAGCTGAGAGCTCGAGCCGACCCTGAGCTCAGGCATCTGAGTTCAGACCGAGGCTCAGTGGTTCCACGACCTCGTCAGCTGGTCGAGCCTCACGTCGAGATTCCGTAAAAGATGGAAAGACGAAACGACAACGCGTCGAAACGAATCGCACTCAGCTCCTGCTCGCTGAACGTCTCGAGGAGGCCGCCAAGACCATCCCTGATCAGTCTGGAGAGGCCTTGCCGACTCCTCTCAGACGACTTAGCCAGTCAGAAGGTTGTCGGTCCTCGAGGAAAGTTGACGAAAAAGAGAAGGAACAAAATCAGAAACGGTGATCAACTCGACTTGTCGTTCGACTGCCGCACCCCTTCACGTCGCCAAAGAGCTCCAGCCGTGATGCTCATGCTGAGAGAGCTCTTCGAGGTCAGAGAAAGGGTGGGCGGAAGAATGAGCCGAAGGACTACGGATGGAAGTCACGACGCGTCGATCCGTTCAAGGTTCCCACCTGCGTCCGATAGATGGGCATCGTCTGCAAGCCCGAGGTTCGGAATCGCCACGAGGCGAGAGAATCCTCGAGCTGTCGTCGGTGACCTACCCAAGAGAGGCAAAAGGGACGAAGATATGAAAGGGAACGGGAGAAGAGAGACGAGACATCAACCCAACAAAGACGCGTCGTCGTCACTTCCCATATTGCCCGAGGAGAACGTGGATTGAGGCAACCGACGGATCTCCTCCACCCTGGGGAGCCATCAGCGTGCAAGAGCAGACACAGGGACTGAAGGGAGACGAACACGAACAGCGAGGCGACTGGTTCCGTCGATTCGACTTTTGGAGGTCGGGATCGATCTCCCAGTAAAGCTGAAGGTTGAAAATACTGGGCTCTCAAACAACCAGCCAAGAGATGGAGCCCGAGACGCAAGGGGAGGGAAGGGCGGCGAAAGCGGACGATGAGACGCCTCGTCGTCAAGCTCGACTCGGTCCTCGTCTCTCAACGCAAGGGAAGAACATGAGAGAGAGCGTTCGACAAAGTATAAAATAGAAGGAGAAAAGTGCGGATAGAGGGTCTTGCACAGAAGATATGAGTGACCATCACCGGAGCTTGAGAGCGACGAAGTGAAGTTACTGACGACGGGTCCTCCTCTCTCCTCCTGCTCTTTCTTCAACTCTAAAGCCTCCCTCCCTTTACTTGGCGAATAGGGACGGCATTCTCGATAGGACGAGTGAGAAACCAGGAGAGCCCAAGGGGAGAGGGAACGTACGGCAAGTCAACGACCTCAGTGGCCTGACGTCGTCGTGTCGTCAGAAACGGAAAGAGAGAGATAGAGAAAGAGCCCACGAATCTAGTGAGACGCCATCTCTCCACCAGCTACTCGACGTACGTCCTCCCTTCTCAAGCTCGAGAGAGATCCGAAGCGAGGACGTCAGGCGAGTGAGCGAAGCAGGGATGGAAACGTCCCCCTCGCTTGTCTCCTCCCAGTTCTTTTCTCTGCTTCCTTGACATCGAAGAGGACATCCCCCCACCGCTGTTCATCCCCACGCATCATCCCCCACCAGAGAAATCTGCGTTGGGAGAGAGAAGAGTCGAGGGGATGAGAACTTTCGAATCGCATCGAGTCAAGAAGTGAGGGCATCGGGCGTTCGAAAGCGATCTCTCCCATGCTTCCTCTCCCATCCATCTACACGATTCCGGATGCGCATAGATGGGACGGGGGATGTGAATGGGGACGTTGCACAAACGGAGGAAGGGGAAGAGGGACGAGGGAAACCTAAAAGAAGCAGCGATCTCTCGACTGCTGACGTTCGACCCCAGCAGGTCTTGACTATATAAACCGGGAATGCTGGGGAACGAGTGCGAAGTCGGGAGAGGGACTCGGGGATAGCTCGACGAGGCGAAAAGTGAATGTGTGGGAAGAAAAGAAGGAAGAGAGAGTGAACGACGCGTCGTACCGGTACTCGTTTCTAAGATCTGCCACAACCTCGGCGAAGCACCAACCGTATCGCAGTGCGCTTGATTACAGAGACAGTTTGGAGGGCCGTGTAGTGTGGCAGGAAGGGGTTACAAGGAAACAGAAGAGGTCGGAGGGGAAACCCGAACGCGACGCGGCTCAGGGAAGAAGCATCACTCCTCCCGATTCCCGACTCCCGCTCTCACATCGTGTGGAGACATTTCGGATGAGTTCTTGGTGATGTGAGACGGGATAGGAGGAGATCGGGACCAGCCAGTCTCTTTCTAAAGGCTGAAAAGGAAGGAGCGGAAAGCAAAGACGCGCCAGATTCGGCAGATGATGCCCACTACTACAGCAGTTCTCTTCAAACGAAGATCCACTGCTATACTGGGGGTAAGTCTGCCGACATGTGGTTGCAGAAATGAAGAAGGAAAAGAGGAGGAGGAGGAGGACTGATTCGAAATCGTCTTCGCTTCGACTCGACGCGTGCACTCATCCGCGCCTCTCCTCGTTTCCTAGCGGGAGGTCAAGATACGAGGAACGGAGGAACGGCTGAGTCACGAGAAGAGGCAGGAAAAAGAAGAGAAACAAGAGAGGGGAAGAAGGAGAGAGAGGAGCGACCGAGTTCTGCAGCAAACTCGACTCGTGGACGTTTCCTCTGCCCGTCGACGACGAAATCACAAGAACAATGACCTTTTCGTCGACAGCATGGAGTGAGGTCTACGAGAGTTCATGCAAGAACAGTACAGAAAGAGGGAAGGAAGCGGAAGAAAAGGGAAAGAGAACGAAGCGTTGGGGCGACAATTGAGCGAGAATTGAGCGAACACCCCAGTCAGATCTTTCCGACCTAGAACGAAGTCCTCGCCCCCTGGTTTCCCGAGGAGGGAGGAGCGCCGTCTGGGAACAGAGTATCGAGACGAGGGGGTGATCGTTCGAGCTCGAGCTTTGGCCGTGGCTCATCCTTCGACTTCTTGTCCGTCTCCCATCCCCAACCCATCACGTCCCTGAACGTGAAGGAGGAGGTAGGCCGAGTGCGGGACCGAAGTAGAGGAAGGTGGGCAGAGTAAAGGGGAGAAAGAGAGGAAGAGGATGGGAAGGGAAAGAGTGGAGCGGAGCGAGGCCGACGAAATCGCTTGAGCTCGAACACCTCTCGCTCCTCTATACTCTTCTTGACTAAGGTTGGGTCAAGTCGAGAGGAGGAGCAGACGAGTGCTCAAAGCTGCAGCGCTCACGTCTTCCTAAGCTGGATGCTGGAGGTTCGAGGGAGAAGAGCGAGGCTGGCGTCAGCTCGAGTTTCGAAGGGACGAGATTTGCCTCCGAACGCTGTGCCCTCCTCGAGGCAAAAGAGCATGCGGGTATAGAGCGATCAAATCTGCTGAGTGGACTAGAGTAGAGTGAAGATAGTCAAGAAAAGGGAAGAGAAAGAAAGACGTGTGCGTGAAATGAAGGTCGTGAAAGCGAGAAGAGAAAAACGAAGCGAAAGACGAAGGGATGCTCGAGGGGAGAGAAAACGCTTGAGAAAGGAGATGGATCCCTCTCAATGCTCCGAGGAAAGTGTTTAGAACTGAGAGAACGAAAGAAGGGCGGAAGTCAGTCGAGGGCGAGGCAAGAACGAGAGATAAGGAGAGACGCGACTCACTCGGACTTGATAGCTCCCCTGAGCTTTCGTCAGGTATCTGAAAGACGAGGAACACCGAGCCAAGGTCAGCGAGGTTCTAGTCGAGAGAGAGGCACGGAAGGAACGAGGAAAAAAGAGCGAGCAAGACTCACCGAACCCATTTCACACTCTGGTAGTTCCCCTTCTCGAACACCTTCAAGAACCGAACGAGCAGACCCGAGGCGGTGAACATGACCACTGCGAAACAAACGAGAGAGACAAGAGTCAGCGTTCGCGCAGAAGGAGGAAGAAGGGAGAGAGGCAAAGGGCGACGAGCGAACGAACCTGAGAAATCGATGTTAATCGGCGGACGCGACCACGCTTGTCGATGAGTGGTAGTAGCGAGGGTAGCGTCTGCTGAAAGGGTGCATTCTTGACCTCCTTGCAGACGAGGGATCCTGTGAGACCGAAGGAAAAGGAATCAGTCAGCTCGAGCTCTCGACTCGACTCGACTCGTCGATCGTCAACCTCGTTCAACTTCAGGTCCTACTCGTCTCCCTCGACCCCAGACGACCAAAGCAGAGAAGAGACTAGACTCACTTCCAGATGATAACATTCTCCCCGGGCACATACTTCGCCTTCCCAACAACCACCTTGCACTCGACCTTGGTCGTGTTCAACGGCGTCGGGATCCTCAGGACGATTCCGTTCGCGTTGAGTTTGGCGTCGAAGTTGGCTTTGAGGTTGATGGTGTATTCGACTTTGGATTTTCCGACTTCGTTGACGATGGGGTGGAGACGGAAGGGGAGGTTGATGTTGGTTGTGGATCGGTATCTGCAGCAACGAAGGGAAGGACGCGACGAAGGTCAGACGAGGTTGACGAAGCGCGAGGACACGAAGGGGGTGGGTTTGGGACGAAGGTGTTGGGCGAGAGAGTGCGGATGGAGAGGAGAGAGGGAGACGGCGGTGTATACGAGGGAGCGAGGAGTGAAGGAGAAGAAACGACGAACCTCATAAGCTCGAACTCTCCATCTGGAGGAATGAACGAGATCGACCGATCCGAATCGAACTTCCCGAGCCTCACACACTGATGGAACTGGCAATCGTCCAGCTCAACAGCTCCGTCTGACTTGGATCGGTCACTGTTATCATCAGAAGCGAAGGAGAAGGAGCCGTCAGCGTTGGACGCGAAGGTCGAAGACAGACGAAGAGCTCAAGGAAGACGACTCACGAAGACTTCTCCAGCACCAGCTTGTCGTTCAGTCCGAACTTGCACTCTGGGGTTCCTGACAGATAGGCTCGCATGAGGATCTGACCGTCCACGTCGGCTCGAAGGACGGTTCCTGCAGGGGATCGAGACGAGGGAAGGAAGGAGAAGTGAGCTCGAGGTCTTCGACACTAGTTCAAGTCTCCTCAGATCAAGCTAAAGAGACCTTCCCAAACCGAAGGATTGGACGAAGAGAGGTCCAGCGAAGAAGAGGAGACTGGACTCACCCGTCGAGCTCATCAGCAAGTTGACCGTCTCAATCACGTCCACGAAAGCCTCGTTCTTCCTGTACTTGACGTCCGATCTCCGCCACGAGGTGTTTCCGGTAGCCTGAATGGTGATCTTCGACGAGTCTTCCCTCTACACGATCATCGAAAACAAATCAGCGAAGTCAGCTCGAAGTCTCGGAGGTCGAGGAGACAGGGGAAGAGGAGGGAAGGAGGTCGTTCGACGGAGTTCAAGGAAGGATGGATGGGATGGAACGAACCACAGACAGCTCCGACTTGACTCCTTCCGTTGTGATATACATCTTCAGAGTATCGATTTCCGAGTTCTGGGGGTATCCGAAGTCGAGAATCTCTGTGGGAGGCGAAGGGAAGGAGCGTAGGAGGAGGAGGAAGGAAGGAGATCGGTCAGCTCGAGGCGAAGAAGGAAGGAGGGTCGTGGGAGGCCTGTAGGTCGCAGATTGTTCATGCTCGTAGCTCCGAGGTAGAAGTTAGCCTCCCGATGCTCCTCGACAGTGCGAGAAGCTGTCGTCGTAGAGTTCGACGAGGCAGTACGGGAGCTCATCGGCCCATCTCCGTGAGCTCACGACCTCCTTCCCTTCGACTCCGTCTCTTTCGACCCTCCCAGCCCTTCTTCGGCACCCAACAGCACCCTCAGCATCTCTGCTGTCCCCACGCGAGCTCATCTGCTTCCCAACAGAGCCGCTTATGCCCATGAGCCTGAAGGAAGAGGAAAACTGACCATCGAGGAGTTCATAGATGAGGACGAAGTTGTTCTTGACGCTCTCCTCGTCCAGCTTCCCAAAGTAGGCTTTGGAGATTCCGATGAAACGGTAGATAAACTCGAACACCAGAGCTGCTGAAGCGTTGTTTCTATAGCAAGCACGAAGGGAAGGAGAAGGGAAGTAGGGGAAGGGGAAGGAAGCGCGTCAGCCTTTGTTCTCTTTCCCCCATCTCCCAGTCTCGACCCCGCTCCTCTCCTCCCCTCCGATTCTATAGGAGGACTCACTTTGTCACAGCCAAGATGTAGACGTTGTTGACTCGAACGTGGAAGAATGAGGTTGAACCGAGAGTGATGATGGGTGAACGAACGTCCGGGTTGGAAACCACTTGGATTCGGAACACATCCGCTATAGATCGTCTGAGAGCAAGAGAACGAGGGCGGTGAGCTCAGTAGAGGACAGGGAAAACAAGGCGAGGGTATACTGACTTCAGATCTGTACGGAAGAGCCTCGAGATGAGCACCTGGAGGGAAGCGAAGGGATAGGGTCAGAACAAGGAAGGGAGCGAGCTCAAGAACCAGAGAACGAGGGACTCGGACTGACCTCTCCCTTTTGGTTGAACACGAAGAAGGCCTGAAAACGAGAAGCATACGAGGGTCAGCTGAGTCCTCGACAGTAGAAGAGGGAGAGGAACTCACGGAGATCATAGCGGAGGAGGAGGGGATGGCCGTGGGAGAGAAGGAGGAGGTCGAGGTCGAGCTGGCATCGAGCGTCGTCGAGGAAGCGCAGGCTCAGTTCGGAGGGAGGTGACGACGTTTTCGCAGAACGGGTCTCAAGATGAGTTTATAGAGGACTGTATACTTCCGAGACTCGCTGAGAGAAAAATGAGCTCGATTTGGCCCGAGCGAAGGGCGTTCTCCTCGACTCGCTCCTCCTCGATCTCGTTCGAACCCTAACGACCACCCTCTCTGGAAACGAAGCATCAGAAGAGCGTCACCAGTCTACTCATCAACTTCTCTAAACCCTCGAGCTTGCTCACGGCCTCTTTGAGAGAGCGTGAATCCCTTCTCCAGCCAACAGACACCCTCGAGAAGGAGGAGCTCGAGCTAAAGCTCACCCTCCTTCTCCTCCTCCTTTCATGCCTTCAACTCTTTCAAATCCTCCTTATCAAGAGCTCACTTCATTCTCCCCACGCAGACCAACCCTCGAAACCAAAGTACTGCTTTGTCTTGGACGCACGAAGGAGCGAAAAGGGAACGGGGAAACGCCGCGTCGAGGAACCTCGAGAGCGAAAGCTGCCCTCTCCTTCCCTCCCTCTCCTGCCCCTTGCTCTCACCCTTCGAAGACCATCATCTCGCTTTGCCAGCCTTCCAAACACGCACCCCGTATCCCTCTCAAGACGTCCAGAGATCCTCTGGAAGCAAAAACTTCTCCACGCGAGTCGTTCACTTCTCGCGATCACCTCCTCCCCTCCTCCTTCGGCTCAACCTCACTTCGCTTCCCTCTCCCTTTTTCTCTTGCTCGCCATTTTTCCTTCCCTCTCTTCCTCTCGCCACGACTCCTACCTAACCCATCACACACACCTCTCGACCCTCGCACCCTTCCAAAAAATCAACCTCAACCTCGCAGGACCTCCACCTCTCTCTCGAAACAGAACAAGACTAAGACGCGTCGTCGGACGCAATTGTCCCTGCCCAAACCCTTATCTCAACGGAGCCGTCCCCATCTCTTATCCTCTTTGCAATTGCCCTTTTTGCAAGCACGAATGGGCCAGGGTCTCTCTATCTATCACGAATCATCTCTTTCGCTTTCACCGCTCCGAAGGGACGTGAAAGGTTTGTTGACTCGAACGACCATCCCCTCTCCCCTCCCCTCCCCGCGTCTTCTCTTCTTCCCTTCCCCTCCCTCCCTTTCCCACCTCTTTCTTCGTCCAAGCTATGCCAGGAGAAGCTATTCTCAGTCAAGGAGTTGGATATGGTACGTTCTCCTCCTCCTTCCTTGGTGTTCTTGAAGAGGCCAAGGTCGAACGAACGAAGCTCGAGCTCGTTATCTTCGTCCCTCTCTGCCTCGCCATCTCGTTCGAGCTCGAAGCAGACCCTTCCCTCCCTCTCTCTTCTCTCATTGGTCTCACACCACAGCCTTCGTGGTCGGCATGTCCCTCTGCTTCTCTGCTTTCATCATCTTTGTGACCTACCTCGTACGTCCTTCCCTCCTCGTTGAGCTCCAGCTGAGCCGTCGGGAGACGAGCGCTGTTTTCCTTTCCTTGCTCGTCTTTTTACCGTGCCCGACGAGAACGATGAACTGACTTGCTTGTGTTCCCTCTTGGCCTTGGCGTGTGCAGCAAAAACGATACTCTGGAGGAGTAGCCATCAGTTCGGATGAGTTTGCTAGTGCTTCGAGGTTCGTTTCGTTTCGATCCTTCGGTCCGAACAGTTTCGTTCTCCCTTCTCGTTTCGATTGCTTCCTTCTCGAGCGGACCTCGCTCATCCTCGTTGCTTCCGACTACTAGGAGCATCAAACCTGGACTTATCGCTACTGTGAGTCTTCTGCGAGGGGGGTGGGAAGAGAGGCAAGGCGGAAGCTCGCGTCGAAAGCTAAAAACTGACCCGACGCTCTTCAAATTCGAACCTTCGCTAGGGAATCGTCTCTGCTTGGACATGGGCTGCTACTCTGTGAGTATCTTCACCCTCACGTCATGCTGGGGGAAGGCTCTGGCGGCCGAGGAGCGGTGGTGGGAAGGCGAAAGACCAGCGACAGGGACGAGACGACGCGCTGACCTTTTCGCCTTTTCCCTCCCTCCCACCTTCCTCCTCCTTCTCAGCTTGCAATCTTCCGCCGTCGCCTACAAATTTGGAATCAGTGGTCCCTTCTGGTACGCTTCCGGAGCGACCGTTCAGATCCTCCTCTTCGCTCAAATCGCCGCCAAACTCAAGCTCAACGCTCCGTACGCGAGGACTTTCCTCGAGGTGTGTCTTCGCCTCGCCCCCTTGGCTCGCGGAACCTCTCGATGCTGACTCTGTACTCTTTCATCCTCTCAGATCATCGGCTGCAGATGGAAAGGAGCCTTCACCCACTCGGTCTTCCTCTTCTTCGGATTGTCGACGAACTTCATCGTCTCGACGATGCTCGTCCTTGGAGGTTCTGCCACGGTCACGGATCTCACTGGAATGAGCACTATTGCTGCTTGTTTCCTTATCGTGAGTACGCTTCGAACTCGTTCGGTCGTCTCTTCGCCTCGCTGACTGACTCGGTATTCACCCTCGCCTCAGCCTCTCACGGTCGCTGTCTACGTCTTCTTCGGTGGGCCTCCCTTCGAGCTTCACGTTCCTTCGTTCCTTCGCATAGCTTACCATCCTCTTACGCGTTTACTCTACAGGTGGAATGCGGGTTCGTCGAATCTCTCTTCTTTCTCGCGGCTGTTCAAGTCCTCGCCTTCGACGCGTCCCTCCGAACTAACCTCTCTTGTTCCCTCCCACAGGCTACCCTCATCTGCGACTACACGCACACCAGCATCCTTTTCGTCATTCTTCTCCTCTTCATGATCACCGTCTACGCTACCAGCGATTCGATCGGTTCGTCTTTCAGCCTCTTTTCGTCCCATCGTCTCGTCTCAAATGTGTCGAAGCTGACTCGCCTTTCTCTCTTCACTACCACAGGATCCCCCAAGAGGATGCACGAGCTTCTCACTGCTGCTTCGGCTATCAAGCCCGTTGCGGATAACGCTCAGGTCAGTTCCTGCTCTGTTCTCGAGAGGATCGAACTCGCTTGACGTCCCTCTCGGCTCGTTTCTCGAGCACTGACTCGGATCTTTCGCGATCTCTCAGGGTTCCTACATGACCATGCGATCCAAGGGAGGTTTGATCTTCGGTATCCTCAACATCGTCGGTGAGTTTGGAATGTTCAAAGCGAGGAGTCGAGGAAGACGACGGACGCGCTCGACTTTCCTCGCGTTGTTTTCGTTCGCTCACTCAACTCTCTTCGTCCGTCTCTTCTTTTGATCGCTTTCCAGGTAACTTCAGTACCGTCTACGGAGATCAGGGTTTGTCCTTTCGTCCTACCAGTCTCATCGCGTCAATCCCTTTCGCTGACTCGCTCGCTCCTTTCTCCCCTGCTTTTCATCAGCTTACTACCAACGAGCCATTGCTTCCACTCCCAAGACTGCCGTCAAAGGGTTCCTTCTCGGTGGACTCGCTTGGTTCTCGTGAGTGCTGCTCAGCTCCTCGCTCATCAGTTTCCGGAGGGAAAGGAGGCGAAAAAAAGTCAGACGGACATTGCGAGCTCATCATGCTGACTCGCGTCCCTTGCCTTCGAATTGTCAGAATTCCCTTCGGGCTGGCAACTACGCTTGGACTTGCTGCTGTTGCTCTCGGCGTGGATCTTACTCCTGCTCAGGTTGGGGCTGGACTTCCCGCTCCCGCTGCCGCTCAAGCTCTGCTCGGAAAGGGTGGAGCTGTTGCGATGCTTCTTTTGCTCTTGTGAGATCCACTCTCCTTGTCGGAACGGTACAGGGTGGGGTCTGGAAGGCTGCTTCGAGTTGAGGGAGTTCGAGAGACTTGAAGAGCTCACTTCGAATTCGACGCGTCTTTCCTCTTTCAGCCTCGCCGTCACCTCCGCCACTTCCGCCGAGCAGGTCGCTGTCTCCTCTATCTTCACCTATGATGTCTATAAGCGCTACATGTGAGTATTGTTCTTCGTCTCGAGCCAAGGTCGTAGGGCGAGCGGAAGACACGTAGGTCGAACTGGTCGCTGACCTCTTCGTTCGCCGTCCTCGCGCATCAGCAACAAGAACGCTACCGATGCTCAGCTCATCCGAGCCTCCCACTTCGCCGTCATTGGGTGGTCTCTCATCATGGGTGTGAGTACACAAAAACCCCTAAAGACAGCCGAACCGGGAGAGGGATTCCCGTCTTCGAAGCTGATCGTGCCTCACTCGTTCTTTCCTTGTCACAGATCTCCGGAACCGTCTTCTACTACATCGGGATCTCGATGGGATTCCTCTACGAGCTCATGGTCAGCCCCTTTGTCTTCTTCCACGAACAATTCCCTCCTTCGAGAGGCTGAACTCTTCTCGCGTCCATTTCCTCACAGGGTTCGCTCCTCGGATCCTGCGTCGTTCCCATCGCCATCGCTCTCACCTGGAAGAAGGCCAACCGAATGGGCTGCACCATCGGAGCCATGTCTGGTCTCGTTCTCGCTATGGTGAGTGAACAAACCGGAAGACGCACAGGGAAGAGTCGACCCGTTCTGATCGTCGTCGTTCTCTCCCTCTCGAAACCAGGTCGCTTGGATCGTCACCGCTGCCAAACTGAACGACGGAGTCGTCACTATCGACACCTTGTTCCAGGACTACGCTATGCTTGCTGGTAGTGAGTACTCGTTCGATCCCCTCGTCTCGCGAGCGAACAGAACCTGACGGGTCTCGTTCGTTCTTCCCAAAACAGACCTCGTCGCTCTCGGAACAGGAGCCATCGTCTCGGTCGTCTGGAGTCTCGTCTCCCCTGAGGACTTCGACTTCGACATCACCCGAAGCCTCAACTACGTCCCTGAGTCCACCGTCGTCGACCAGGAGGCCATCAGCCACACTCCCACCGGAACTGAGGGCAAGAGCCCGATGGACGAGAAGGCGGACCCTGCTTCTGCTTCGCTCGAGCGAGACGGATCTGGAGACGAACCCTTCGAGGGAGACGTCCCCGAGATCGACTTCGTTGGACTCAACTCGGCCTTCAAGTTCGCTCTCTACTGGTCTTTGGGTCTCTTCACTGTCTTGATCCTCGTGAGTTTCCGCATTCGTTCAAAACAAAATGAGGACGCGTCAAAACTGACTTGACCCTCTTCGCGTTGCAGCTCATCCCCTTCCCTCTCTTCGGATCGAGCGTCGTCTTCGGAGTCAAGGCTTTCACCTTCTGGGTTGTTCTCGCTCTCGTTTGGGCCTTCATCGCTGTCAGTCCTCTTCTAGCTCCATCTCTCTCTTCGATTCGTCGCTGATCGATCTCCTTTCGCCCTCTTCGCAGTCCTTCGTCGTCGTTCTCTACCCCCTGTACGAGTCGCGAAGCGGACTCGCTCACATCTTCCGAGGACTGTACCTCGACATCTTCCACAAGGGTGCTGGAAAGGATATGGTTGCTCGAGAATAGATTAAGGCCGCCCGCGACGTCGTTTTTCTCCCCCTCCCTCTCCCTCGCCACTTACAGTAACGGTCATTTTCTCTTCCCTCTTTGTTTTTGGGTACACTTGATTATCGTTTCTAGACGCTAGCTACATCGTTGTATGGTCCTTGACGATTCCGAAACGACGAGCGAAGAGGGAAAGCAGCGAGACGAAGAACGCGTCTGCTCAACTCAACTCGACTCGAAACGGAGAAGACGCCTTCGTCCTGACGTCTCAACCTTGGACGAGCTGGGCAAGCGAGAACGGGGAGAAAGTGAAAGTCGCAACAACCTAGCATTGAAATACAAAAGAAAGAAGGGGGAAGCGAGGAAGAAGATCCGAACGAACGAACGGCGACAGCAAAACCCAAGGAGAGAGAGAGAGAGGAAAGGAAGAACAGCAGTAGCAAGACAGAGACGAGAACGAGGTCTAATAACTAGTAGAGAGAGAGAAAGAGAAGCCCATATAAGGATTGATGAGGGTTACGAGAAGACGATGCAAGTTGGTGCTCTTGTTGAAGAAGCGTTGGTTTGTTGATGCGAGGGGTGCCGTTGAAGCCTGTGGGTCGAGGAAAGAAGGTCAGTATCGAGTTCGAGGAGATAAGGAAGGAAGGCAAAGATGGAAGAAGGACGAACGATGCGAGTGGAAGCAGAGAAAACAAAAAAGGAGAAGGAAAGCCGGACGCGTCGAACGAGAGCGTTCTTCCTGTCTTGACTCTTGGAGGTCGAAACTAGAACAAACCCTGGATGTCTCCGTTATCGTCGAGTCCGATGTCGTAGTAACCGGGTCGGGTGGAGAGACCAGGAAGGGTCTGGACGTCTCCGCAGAGAGGGTAGAGGAATCCAGCTCCGGCGGCGAGCTTGACGTTTCGGATGGGAAGGATGAAGCCTGAACGCGCGCACGAAGAAGAGAGGAAGAGAGGTCAGGATTCTGCGAAACCGAGGAGGGGAGAGTGAAGAAGGGGGTAAGAGGACGAACCGGTAGGGACTCCCTTTCGCGCGGGCTCGTGAGAGAAGGAAAGAGGAGTCTTGGCCATGCAGATGGGGAGGTTGGAGAATCCTGAGAGGAACGAGAGAGATCGAGACGAGGGTCAGTTTAGCGTCGAGTTCGAGGGAAGACGATGGAGGCGGGAGAAGAACTCACCTTGTCGAGTGTAGGTGTCGATCTGAACCTGAGCCTCGGGGCTGATTTCGATACCGTCGGCACCGTACATTTCCTTCGCGATGATCTCGATCTTGGTAGCGATGGGCTGCTCGACGTCGTCTACACGACCGAAAGAAGAACCGCGTCAGTCGAGAGAAGAAGGAAGACGAGAAAGGGAATGGAACCGGGGAGGGATGGACGAACAAAGGAAGTGGAAGTCGTTCTCCTCCTCGCAAGCCTTGATGACAGCGTTGGCGAGCTCGAGAGCTCCCTCTCCTCCCTTAGCCCAGTGGTTGGAAGGGACAGCCTGGTCGGCTCCAGCAGCGAGAGCATACTTCTGAACGAGGGCGAGCTCGGCGGGGGTGTCGTTGCTATTTGAGCGCGAAGAAGGGTCAGCTCGCGTCGTCGAATCGAAACAAGTTCGAACGAAGAAAGGACGAAGAAGACTCACGTGAACTGGTTGATGGCAACGATGACCTTGACTCCGTACTTCTTGGCGTTCTCGATGTGCTTGCCCAAGTTGCAGCAACCCTTCTCGAGGGTCTCGAGGTCCTCTTTAAGGTAGGTCTCGGCGAGAGGCTTTCCAGGGGTGACCTCGGGTCCTCCTCCGTGCATCTTGAGAGCTCGGACGGTAGCGACGAGGACGACGGCGTTGGCCTTGAGACCAGAGACTCGGCACTTGATGTTGCAGAACTCTGAAAGAAGGGGAGAGGAAAGAGAAGGACAGGGTCAGCGGACGCGTCGAAGGGACGAAGGAAGAGAAGCGGCGCGCTCAAGCGAAGAGGGAAGAAGGGATTATCGGGACTCACTCTCCATTCCAATGTCAGCTCCGAAACCAGCCTCAGTGATACAGTAACCAACTCGAGACGCGTCGTCTCCCTCCTCAGTTCCGGCGAGCTTGAGGGCGATTCGGTCGGCGATGATGGACGAGTTTCCGTGAGCGATGTTGGCGAAGGGTCCAGCGTGAACGAAGACGGGGGTTCCCTAGAAGAGTCAAAGGATGTAAGGAAGTTAGCATCGAGCGGGATCGAGAGGGGGAGATGCGAGAAGGACGAAAGAACGAACCTCGAGCGTCTGCATGAGGGTAGGCTTGATGGCGTCCTTCATGAGGACAGCGAGAGCTCCAGAGCATCCAATGTCGTCGGCGGTGATGGCGTCTCCAGCTTTGGAGGTAGCGACGACCATCTTACCGAGTCTGCGAGGAAGGAAGAATGGAGGCAGAGGGAAGTTCAGCAACGAGCGACGACGCGTTCGAGACGAAGGAGGGAGGAGGAGGGAACGAACCGCTGCTGCATGTCCTTGAGGTCGTTGCTGAGAGCGAGGACGGCCATGCATTCACTGGCGACGGAGATATCGAATCCAGAGACTCGAGAGAGACCCTTCTCGGTAGCGGCCTGTCCGATGGTGATCTTCCTGAGGTATCGATCGTTGACGTCGAGGACTCGGTTCCTATCAGAGCAGAGAACGAAGTGAAGAGCTCGTCAGATCGAGGCTTCTCAAAGTCTAGAGAAGGAAAAGAGACAAACCAGGTGATAGTCTCGGGATCAACATCGAGACGAGCGAACTTGGACTGCTCCTCGGTGGTGAGGTCGTCAGGGTTGGTCTTGGTGATACCGAGCTTCTGAAGTCGCTTCAGCATGACGGGAGCGAAGGTTCGGACTCCCTTCTTGGCCGGGCAGAGTCGAGAGAAGAGGGCCTTGTCGGTCTGGGTAGCCTCGTGGAACATTCGAGCGTCGAGAGCGGCAGCTGAAGAGAACAGACGAAACGAAACGGTCGTCAGTCTCACATTTGTTTTCCTCGAAGGAAGAGAGAATGTGGGGGGTGGGACTCACCGAGCAAGTTGTTGGCGGCGGTAACGGCGTGGATATCTCCGGTCAAGTGAAGGTTGAACTGAGAGGAGGCGAAGGAAGGAGGCGAGGTCAGCTTGAGCTCGGGACTTGCGTTTCGCGAACGAGCGAAAATCGAACTCACCTCAGTCATAGGGATGACCTGCGAGTATCCTCCTCCAGCAGCTCCTCCCTTGATACCGAAGGTAGGACCCTGCGAGGGCTGTCGAACACAGGCGAAGGCGGCCTTGTTGAGGTGAGCTCCGAGCTGAGGGTCGAGTCGAAAAGAAACGCGTCGAAATCAGCACTACCGCAGGTCGAGGAAGAGAGCGGGAAGATTCAACACTCACAGCCTGGGCGAGTCCGATAGTAGTGGTGGACTTTCCCTCTCCGAGAGGAGTGGGGGTGATACTGCAGTCGAGGGAGAGAAGGGAGGAGAGAAGTTAGCGAGCTGCTTCGCTTCCTCGGAACTCGACGAGAGGAGGGCCGGAAGAGAACTCACCCAGCAACGACGATGTACTTTCCGTCCTTTCGGTGGGAGAGCCTATCAGAAAGACGAAGAGGAGACGATCAGCAAGAGAAAGCGTGAAGGTCGAAGATGAAGCTCGAACGAACCTGTCGAGAACGGAGAGCTCAATCTTGGCCTTGTATCGACCGTAGCTCTCAACCTCATCGGGCTGGAGTCCGATCTCAGCGGCGACGTTGATGATGGGCTTGGGAGTCTGAGCGGTAGCGATGGCGATATCACTGTGGTGGAAGAAGGAAAGGAGGAGGTGAGCTTGAGCTCGAACGAAGGGACGCACGCTCAAGCTCAGAACGAAACGAAACGAATGACTCACCTGGGGACGTTCTCGAGCATGTGAAGAGGGTTCGGGATGACGTGCCTCTCCCTTCCGAGCTCGAAGTGTCGCTTAGCAGACTCGTAGGTGTTCTCCATGAGCTTAGCGACGGTCATGGGTCCGACTCCTCCAGGGACGGGGGTGATGAACGACGCGACCTTGGAAGCGGAGGCGAAGTCGACGTCTCCGACGAGTCGCTGTCCGGACTTCTTGGTGGCATCTGGAAGAGGAAGAGACGAGGAGGAGAAGGAGGTGGGAAGGCGTGAGCTTGAACTTCGGTTCGACGACGCGAAGGAGAATGGGAGGAGGAAACGAACCAGGAATGAAGTTGGTTCCGACGTCGATGACGACACATCCGGGCTTGAGCCACTTTCCCTTAACGAAGTGAGCCTTTCCGATAGCAGCGACGACGATGTCGGCGTTCTTGAGCTGTGAGAGGCGAACATCGAGAGGGGAAGGTCAGCTCTCCGTTTCCATTCGACCTCAAGCTCACCAGTTTCCCTCTTCGAATCCAAGCAAAAAGTAGACTCACAATCTCCTGTACGTTCTGCGACCTAGAGTGAACCTGGGTGACAGTAGCATCTCGCTTCCTGAGGAGGGCGCAAACGGGGGATCCAACGATGTCGGATCGACCGAGCACGACCGCGTTCTTTCCAGAGATGGAGACACCAGTGGAGTCGATGAGGTCGATGACTCCAGCGGGAGTGCAAGGAGTGAAGAGAGGGGTGGTGAGTCGGGAGGAAAGGTGCCCGATGTTGGTGGGGTGGAATCTATCCAACGAAACGAAGGAAGGAAGAGGTCAGCTTTCAGCCCATTCCATTCGCGTCTCGTCCTTCCTTCCTTCCCTTTTTCGAGCTCTTCACAAAGACGAGATTATGCAAGACTCACCCATCAACGTCCTTCTCCTCACTAACACTCTCAACAACCCTCCTTTCACCATCGGAATCAACTCCCTCTCCAAGAGGAAGCTGAACGAGGATCCCATCGACCTTCTCGTCGATGTTGCAAGCCTTGACCTTCGCGATGATCTCCTCGACGGTGGACTCCTCGGAGAGATGAATGAGCGTGCACTTCATTCCAGCTTCCTCAGCAGCCTTGAGCTTCATCTTGACGTAAGTGGTTGAGTCTGGACGGGTTCCTCGTTGGAGGATAACGAGGTGAGGAGCGAACCGGGGGAAACGAGATTGCATCGTCGAGATTGAGGAAGAGATCTTGGAGCGGAGGGTCCTGGAAGGAGAGAAAACATGAGGTCAGCTACTGATATACAGGGTAGGAGAAACGAGGAGCATGTTTTCTGGTAGCACCGAGGCTTGGGGGGGAGGCACCGAGGATGCAGAAAAAGAGGGAGACCTTCCCCTTCCCCGTCCCAGTCAAGCGCCCTTCCCCAGTCCTCCCGACTTTTCTAGTCCCTCCTTCGAAGCTGGAACAGCTCTCTCGTATAGCTGAGAGAGACCCTTCTATACTTCTTCCCTTCCTCTGAACTCAGGAAGTAGTAGAAAGCCCAGAAGGAACTCGAGCTGTGTGCTTCCTTCCCTCTTCCCTCCTTCCCTCTGACTCGTCTGGAGCTCGACTTTTTTTTCGAGCTAGCCCTCTCCTTCCCTTCCCTCTTCCCAACTCTAGAACCAGAAAGAGTACGCACTTAGCCATCTGAGTTCCATCAATGAGCTTGGCTCCCTGAGCCTCTACTCCCTCCATAGGAGAAGCAGAAGCAGCAGCGTTATCAACGGCCGAAGAGGACATGGTTCGTTTCGAGAAGGGGGAGAAGAGGGAGGACGGGAGGAGGGTGGGTTGCGAGGAAGAAGGGGAGGTGGAAGGTCGAGGGTTGAAGGCGAGAGTGGATTGGAAGGAGGATATAGATCGGATCCCTGTTGCTGTTGATCGTGTCGAAGGACGAAGACGGAGCATGTGGTGAAAGGGCAAGGCGAAACTCGAACGAGAATCCGACAGAAGAGGGGGACGTGGGCTGGGGGGGAGAGACGCCTCAAGGTCGCACCGACTTTGGAGGAGGGCAGGAGAGAGAGAGAGGCGATAGAGCTGTACAGGCTCGTCGTTCAGGGAAATTATCAGCGTGCTTGGCTACGTGCTTGCGGCGAGCAAATCTGCTCTCAAAGAGGCCCAAGGAGAGGAGAGATAAAAAGTCGCGTCCGAACCTCGCGGTTCTGAGGGAAGATCTGGGTGGCTCGCGACGGAGCTGGCCGTTTCATTCCAGCGCACCGAGAAAAAGTTGAAACTGTCAAGGGAGATAAGGTCAGCAGTCAGCAGCAGCGAGGGAAGAGAGGGCGATGGAGAGATGAAGGTCTTCCTGAGTGATACGAGAGCAGGGAAGGTTTTCAAAAGCCTCTTCTGTTTGTTGAAAGCTCGCTTCAGTTCTTCGTTCCTCCTCTTCCTCTCGTTCCTTTCGCCACGTTCTCGTCGGCTGAGATCCTCCGAAGAGCTTGATGCATCGAAGCTGATTACTTGAGAGAAGGTTCTCTTCTGGGAGGTCAAACTCAAAGGTCTGGGTAGAGGAGTGTGGCGAGGCAAAGGAAGAGCTCGAGAGCTCCTCGTCGTCAAGCTGATGCGACGCGCTCTTCTTCCGTTCGTGCTCGATCTTCGACGCTGTGATCGCTTTTCCGAGAGCTTTGAAATCGTCTCAAGACTGAGGATCAAGAGGATCTCTCGCAATGAACCAACTCGAGCCCTCTTCAGACTTGGAAAACCGCTCGAAGAACGTCGGGGAGGTTGAGTTGAGCTCGAGCTCACCAACTCGACGCACCCACTCGCCTTGCACCGGAGCCTCCATCTTCGTCCGAAAATCTTTGCTCTCTTAGCAACTCTTCAAAACGCTCACAAATTCATCCAGGTGTCCTATCAGACGTCAACTCTCGCATGCTCGCTGCCTCTCTAGAATTATCCACGACCGCTCAAACTCGACGCGTCTCCCTCCCTCTCTTCTTCTCTTCGACTCCTTCGCCGTACTTCCCCTTACCGTGTCTCGACTCACCTCGCCTTCCCGCCTCATACCCAAGTGAAAGTATGCCTCTCGAACACTTCTCTCTGCAGTGCAGTCCCAATCCTCTCCTTCACGCTGCGAAAACTGAAACGAACCAACTTCGCGTCGCTCGTTTTTTCCTCGCGTCCTCACCTCGCTTCGCCCACCACCCTCATTCCAGCATCTAGCTCTTTCCATCTTTCATCTCGCTTGTTCATTCCCCTTTGCCTTCGAAAGTCTGCACAGGTCGGAACGAACGAGCGAAGGTCGGGCGATGACTTCTGCTCGGAGGTTGATTGGCTCCACCGGGGAGGGAACGAGAGATCGCGAAGGAGGCTGGAGGGAACGCGAGAGCATTCACGTTCGTTCCGCGTCGCAGCAAGTCGGATGTCGGTCGGTTGGTGGAGCAGTCGGAAGGAAAGAGGGAAAGAGGGAGGCAGGAGGGTGGTTTGAGGGAGGGGGCGGGTGGATCGAGAGGTAGAGAGGGAGGACGACGCGTGCTGAAGGGAGGGAGCTCGTGCATTTACTGGTTGAAGTCTGAAGTGGTGGAAGTGAAGAGCATAGCACTCGTAGATAAGTGGAGGCCAGCCTGAAGGAGTCTCGTTTCAAGTCTGACGACGGTCGAGAAGGGAATCAAAGGGAGCCGCGACGACGCGCGCGTCGTCGTCCTCCTCTGTCACCTTTCCTCTCTTCTCCTCCTCCTCACCCTCAAACCAGCTTGCTTTGCTTCCGCTCCTCGAATCCCCCCTCCCTCCTCTCTCTACAAACCTCCCAAACACACGTCCGACATACCTTCTCACGAACAAAGGGCGCGTCTAACCTCTTTCAGCGTCGATTCTTCCCTTTTCTCATCGTCATGAAGGAAGAGAGTTTTCCATTTGCATCGAACACTCTCTCTCGGACAAAGGGCGAAGGATCTACGCACTGGCCACGGCTTGGTTCGCAAACTCTGCTGAATGAACAAGCACCCGGCTGCGATTTTTGGCACGAAGAGGAAAATGGAGGGTGGGGTCCTCCGAAACGCGTCGGGACGCGTCGAAGGGGGAGGGACGTGTTTCATCGTTCTTCCTCGCTGTGAGAGGCTGGAAAAGCTGCCTGCTCTCGAGAAGGGGGTCTACGAAGGTCATGCAAATGATGTGGAGACCGCGGCTGTTGGAAAAGCGCTTCAAAAGAAGGGGGTCGTCGAGGGAGGAGGAGAAGCCACTCCCGCTCTCCCTTCCCTTGTTTGCCTCGCTCCTCGAGCTCCTCCTCTGCTTGTATGGGAATCCCAGCCACTAGGGGGCAGCGAGGAAGGGAAGGGAGAAGGAGTGATCACGACGGTAGCGAGTTAAAGAGGGGACTGGCCTCGAGTCGATTGAAGGGCAATTAGGTACGAGAAAAACGAAGCGAAACATATCCTGATCCGAACTGATCTCGCTTCTCTTAGCTCGATTCAGCCCTTGTTGTTGTTTGCTATAGAAGGAAGGGATTTAGGGAGAGAGAGAGATGGGAAGCTTCAGAGCTATGTAGGATTCGAGGGTGCGTGAAGATCCTCGAAAAGAACGAGCGGGCTCAGTGTGAAGCTCCCAGCTTTTGGGTTTGCGGAGGCTGCTACGCGTCCAGGCTCGACCTTTCACCTTCCCCTGGGCCCTGATTCTTTTCCTCTCTTCAACCCAAACCCTTCCCCTCCTCCCTCTTCTCTTTCTTTTCCTTCTCCTCCTCCTCCCCTCTTCTTCCTTACGCTCGTCCCTCACTCTCCCTGGTCGACCTCCCTCCTTCTTCTTCACGAACGAACGAACCCTCTTTGAACGAGCTCTTCCCTTCCTCCGACCTCGCCCTCCCTCCCTCCGCCCTCGCGTTCTCCTTCCTTCCCGCCTCTTTGCCCTGGATCTTCATTCAATCAAGACATCCCCTCACCCACTCTCACTCACTTCACTCACTCAAATCAACCCCAACCCTGATCCCCTCCCAACCCTCGCCCTCGTTTTTCCCTCGCCAACGATGAGCTCCTCCTCCTCGACTGCCTCCTCCTCGCGCCTGGCGTCCTACTCTCGCTCTCCTAGGAACACTTCCCCTCCAACTCCCTACGTAGCCTTCGAGGACCTCATTCACCCTTCAAGTCTTCTTCCCTGCGGTTCTCACAACCCTCTTCTCCTGGAGTTGATGAGGAGTGAAGTCACGAACGAGATGATCTGTGAGTCCCTCCCTCCCCTCCCATCGTCTTTTTTCAACGCGCTCGTATCGACCAGCAAAGCATCCCAGCTTTCCGAATCTTTTCCAGAACTGACCTTTACCTTCCCCTTTCTATATCCTCCATCTTTTCCTGTACCAGACCACATCGCTGAACGAGCCATCTCAGTCATCACTCCAGGCCTCTCCCCTCCTCCCTCCATGCACGACCTCTCCTCCGCCATCCTCACTCCTCCCTCAACACCCACCAAACCTACCTCCGCCTCCTTCCCTACCTCAACCTCCAACTCCTCCCTCTCCCCTTCCTCGCCACCTCTTCCTTCGCTCGAAACCTTCATCTCTGTCCTCGTCTCGGAGAGCAACGTCCAAGTTCCCACCTTGCTCTCCACCCTCGTCTACCTCGATCGATTGAGAGATCGTCTCCCCAAGGCTGGAACCAAGGGCATGCCTTGCACGACGTTGAGGGTCTTCCTCGCTACCTTGATCTGTGCTGCAAAGTACCTCAACGACTCGAGTCCGAAGAACAAGCATTGGGTGAGTTTTTTTGGGTTTGCCGACGGAGGGAAAGGGAAAGGGACCGAGACGCGAGCGACGAACATTGAGCTGACCTTCCTTCTGCTTCTTCCTTTCGGTCGTTCAGTGCCGATACGCCCACCTCTTCTCTCAAGCGGAGGTCAACCTGATGGAGAAGCAGCTTCTCTACCTTTTGGACTACGATCTGACCATCACGGAGGAGGAAGTCGAGCACCGTTCGTCCCGCCCATCTTCTCATCTCTTCCCACCTCTCTCTCCCTCCCCACCTTGCTTCTCAGCCCCATTCCTCGTGTTTGTCTCATCTCTGACATCCTCTCTTCCTTCTTTTTCTTTACATCCAGACTTTGCCCCCTTCCTCCTCGCTCCTCCTCCTCCACCTCCAGCTGCTCCCCTCCCTCTCCGCCACGTCGCTCAATCCAAACCCCTCCCCACCACCCGCTCAACGCACGAACACCTCTCCCTCTCCGCCATCAAACTCTCCCACCGTCGCTCCTCCGTCCGAGACCTTCACGTCATCATCGCCGCTCCAGGGTTCGATCGATCGGACTCGACCTCCTCCCTCGATTCCAACTCGTCGTCGTCCAGCTACGGAAGCATGCCCGCTACCCCTACGAGCGAAGGAGACAGCAGGAGTCCCTTCCCTCTTGGATCCCTCGCTCGAGCAACTGGATCATCGTCGTCGCTGTCGTCGGAATCGTCGTCGTACGGATACAAGTCGAGCTCGAGCTCGTCGTCGAAAGGGAACAGCAGCAGCGTCAACCTTCGTCTTCCCTCCCCATCAGGTCGACGTCGTCACACCCCTTCCCTCGACACCATCGCCGACGCCGCTCAATCCCCACCTCGACGATCGTCTTCCTCCTCCAGCATCTCCCCTCTCCCAACCGCCGTCCTCTCCAACTCGACCTCCCAACCTCGAACCCCAACTCGTCGAACCTCCTCCGAAACCACCACCTCCAACCAGAAGACCTCCCCTACCTCCATGGCAGCAGGAGGATCCTTCCTCGGTCGTCTGCTCGGGAAGAACTCCTCAGCGATGAAGGGCATCTCCGCCGCTGGAAGAAGGGTCGTCGTCGCCCAGGCAGGGAGCGAGGACGAGTACGCCGTTGAGGGAGAGTTCGTCGTTCTCTAAACGGACCCAACTCCTCTCCCCTCCCTCCTCCCGTCTCTCATCTCTGAGGGTCACTCCTTGATGGAACCTCTCTTCTCTACCCTTGTTTTGTGCTTTCGTGCTCTCGTCTCTCTCATCGCATCGTTTCTCGTCTCCATCGTCTCGCATCTTTCCTTTCCGTTCGCATCTCTCATCTATCTATCTATCTATCGCTCCCTGTCTGTCTCTCACTCTCTCACTCTCTCACTCTCTCACTCTCTACCACACTCTTTGTCCCTGCCTCATTTTCACTCTACGTTGTTTGTAACGACCGTACGACTGGCTCTCTCTCTCCCTCTTCACTCCTTTCTTCGCTCTCTTCTTTCGCATTTTGACCCCCTTCTCTGTTTTTCGTTACTTCTCGCTTCGTTACGCTAAGCTTTGGTCGTGGCTGTAGCGGTTTCGTTCTTCGACGCGTTCGAGTTGAGTTCGTTCGCTCTTTGTCTTTCGTTTCGCTTTCTCCTCTTCATTTTTCACGACCTTTTTTTATTCACGAAGGATGGATCGTTCCCTTTCTCGGCTCCTGTGATGTGGAAAGAAAGTGACGAAGGAGTGAAGCGAAACGAAGCTAGCGAGCTTGAGGGAAGGAGCGGGAGCGGGAGTGGGAGCGACGGAGTCAGAGTCAGAGTCTCGTGCGCGGTTCTTCTGGCTGCCTCTAGACGGGGTCGAAGTCAAGCACGATCAGTGGAGCGGAGTAGGGCACGTGTGGGTTCGTTCTTGTGAGAATGAGAGAGGAAAGCAAGAACGAAACCGAAACTCTCGAGATCGATCGGCGACGCGACGACCCTTCGTCCTTCGCCGCTCGAATCAACAGGATGATCAGCTTGGGACTCAGTATTGACTCGGATGTTGCCGACGCTCCTGAGGCTGCTGCGGACGACGATGTGCCATCGCTGGTTGAGGAGTCCGGAAGCATGGAGGAGGTCGATTAGGTAAAACGGCTTGATTTGGGTAGTTTTGAGTAGCTAGGAGTAATCTGCATGTGTTCTAGGTTAATTAGAGCTTGGAAAGGGTCGGAAAGAGTAAAGAATGCGAGTGGACGGCAGTTTGAAGTGATTTGGGACGCGTCGCGAGGTGATTTCTCTGCCTTGGTACTCGCTTTGTTCGCCTTCCGAGGTGCTGTAGGGCTCACAACGGTCGGAGCACTGTCTTGAAAAGGTTTGGAGGTTGGGAGAGCAGAACTGACGGAGAACGAGGGCGAGACGTGAAGGGAGGGTACCGGGAGGAGGTCGGGGAATTTGGCTTCGAGCGGTGGTTTCTCTCGTCTCAGTATGACTGTGGACACTGGATTTCGTGTGGACTTTCCTTCGCATCATGAAAATGGACTGACATAGTCTCCGGGCGGCTGACACTGTAGCCCGCGAGAAAAGACGCGACGAAGAGGAGGGGAGGAGGGACGGGATCGCGTTCAGAGGGGTTGGCGGTTTCGCGTCCCCTTTGGCCTCGAGATTCCAGACTTTCAAGAGGATCCTTCTTTCGATTTAGACCTTCCGAGTAGATCTTACGTTTGCTGGCTGAGACCAAAGAGAAAGCACAGTCATCGATCGATCGATTCGACCCGAGTCGACCAGCGTTTAGTGATGGTAAGGAGGAGAGCAGTCCTTGACGAATGCGGCGGCTTCCTCGATCCTGTGTGAAAAAGAGAAGAAGGGAGTGTCATTCATCAAGGCAAGCTGGGCGAGAGGAAGAGCACTGGGGAAGGGTACGAACAGCGCGAGGACGGGAGCGTCGAGCGGTCCTCCCTCGAGACCCATCAAGTTGGCGTCGAGTTGGGTGTGGTTGGACGCTCCGATGAGCTGGAAATATGTAAGAAAGAGATGGGTGGTCAGGTCAGAACCGAGAAGGAAACGAAGGAAGAAGAGAGAGCAAGGACGAACGATACGATCTCCCAGCGCGGGATCAAGGACGGAGTGATGCTCGACCCATCGTAGAACGAGAGCGGGCATTGTAGTCGATGCGAGTTTGGCGGCCTAAAAACCCAAAAGAGAGGAAGAGCGAGAGGTGGGAATCAGCACGCCGTCGAGCAGAGGGGAAGAGGACGATCGACGCGTCGATTCTCACCTCGTCGAGCTTCGCAGAAGCAGCGAAGTACTCGTCCTTCCAGTACCTCCCTCGGTACATCTTTCCGACGCCCCCAGCGGGGTCGAAGCGAGATCCGGGCTCAGATTCGGAATCGGCGGTCTTGAGGGAAGTGAGGAAACCACCGAGGAGGCTGTTGGCAGGCAGACAGCAGGGAAGACTAGGTCAGTTCTAGGGAAGACTAGATCAGTTCTGGAGAACGTTTGAGGATCAAGAGACTAATCTAGACTCGGTCACTCACGGGTTGAAGGCCTGAGCGAAAAGGAAGAGGAAGCGGAAAGCGTCAGTCGCGTCGTCGACCTCCTCGTCGTGCTTCAGACAACTCACGATGAGCGACATGCCCCACTTCCTCATAACGGGAATCAACTCGGGCTCGATCTGACGTTGGATAACGTTGTACGGTCCCTGGTACACGGAGGGCTTGACCCATCCCTTCTCGTCACAGAGAGACAGGATCTCCTCGACCTCCGAGGCTTTGTAGTTCGAGATTCCGAGTCGCTCAAACTTCCCCTCCTTGAAGAGCTTGTCCGTCGCCTCGAAAGTCTCGGCCCAAGGCGTCTTGCGGTCAGGACCGTGGAGGTACCAAAGGGGAACAGATTCGACGCGAAGAGCCTCGAAGGATGCCTTGATGGCGGCTCGGCTGAGGAGAGAAAGGGAGAAGGGATGAGCGACGGCCGCGTCCGACGAGGAGTGGAGGGACGATCGACTGAAAGAGGCGGAAGGGCAGCACTCACATCGATTCCTCCGTGTGAGTGTAGGTGGGAAGACCCTCCTTTGACTTGATCATGGCTGATCCGGTGGGGTAGCACTTGGTAGCGATCTTGAACCCTTGTCTGAAGCGAGGAGATGGAGCGAAGGTGAGCTCGACGTCAACTCAAAGTCTCCGAACTCGCTCGAGAGAAGGCCAAAACTCACCCGACAGCATCGAGGTTTCCGAGAACAACTTCGGAGGTTCCGTCGGTGTAGCTGAGAGGTCAGAAAAGTCGAAGAGGTCAGAAGTTGTCTCGCGAACGAAGCAGGGAGTGAAACGGGGAGGAAGCGGCTGATGATCCGCTGAAGCGAACTCACAACCTCGAAGTGTCGACCTCGTTGACGTTGTGAGCTTCGAGAGTGTCGAGGATGGCTTGAGCTTCTTCGTCTGATGCGACTCTACGGTTGGTGGATCCTTCGAGACCAAAGGTCATGGCCTGCAAAAGAGAAGCAGATGGCGAGGTCAGTTCAGCCCTCCGTCGTTTCATCCTCGCACAGGAAGGAAAGCAGACTCACGCCGTAGACTACTGGAACTCGTGTGGCCATGCTGAGAGTGATAGGAAGAGGGAACGGAAGTGATTGGTAGGAGATGATGGTGGTTGGTGTAGAGAAGGGAGCAGAAGGCAAGTGGAGGTTGAAAGGGAGAGTGGAGGTCTCGCTCGAGACGATAGGATTTGGTCCGCTGGACCGTGGTCGGCGTTTTAACTGGCTAGCTCGTCCATATGGGGGAGGAGGAAGGGACCAGCGTGGCAGCCGGAGAGCCAGAGAGCGAGAGAAGAAGGGTACATAGGAGCAGGAGCTCGGACTCGAAGCTCGACGAGCTGGAACGCGTTCGAGCTGGAGAGACTTGGAAGGACTTGAAGGCGAGACTCACTTTGTTCGACGTTCAAGGGTTCATAGGTTCAAGCAGAGCAGTGATATGCAACAGACGACCTGCTGCGTCGCTGAATCTCGTCGAGAGACGGAAGAGGACTGGGACCTGTCTTCGACTCCCTGAACCCTGAGCTCAACGTTAAGAGACCTCAACAACACCGCTGCTGTCTTTCCCAACGACGAGACGCGCATGTTAAAACGGTTTATATTCCTCCAGTAAGGCACTAGAAACGAGATCAGTGCCGAGAAGAACCGTCAGCTGGCAGACTCTCTTCCCTTGATCGTCGAGAAGGATGAAACCGAAGCTCACCGGCTCACCTTGTCCTCCCTCCTCCTGCCTGCTTCGTCCTCAGACCTCCTCTCTCCCCTTCTTCTCGTCCCCTCCTCCGATCACATCGCTCTCCCCATCCAACACCACCAGGCCACCCCCCAACCCACTCTCCAGCTTCTCACTCTCCTCCTCCTCCTTCTTCCTGAACGCCTCCGCTCGTTTCTTCCAAAACCTCCACTGCTTCCTCCATTCCCAGCTCAAGAAGGCCACCCACAGAGCCTTCGCCCAATTGGGAAGGAAGCACGAAGGGAGGATCCAGAGGAAGGGAGTGGTACCGAGGGTGAGGAGGGCAAAGACGACGGCACAGTAGACTCGATGCCAGAAGTTGAAGGAGGTCGTTGGATCTTGCAACCAAGCGACGTGGGCGTGGAGCCAGATTTCGAAGCGACCTTCGGGGACGTAGACGTATTCGGGGGGAGGAGAGGGTTCTGTGGATGGTGGAGAAGGAGGTGGCGAAGGAGGAGGAGGAGGGGCTGGGGAGGTGAGAGGCATGGTCTCGAGAAGAGAGGGAAGGAGTTGGGAGGTGAACAGGAAAGGCGGAGCTCGAGAGGAAGGTCTCCCTGCTCGCCGGGTGACTACCCTTCCTCTTACAAATTTTCAAGGTCTCGATCCCAAGAAACTGTCAATATTAAGCACATAAGGTCTGAAACGGAAGATCTGTCTCAAAGAAGTCGCATTTCGAGGCTACACGGGACGGGAAACCTCCAACCCCTCAGAGGGGTGATCCCGTTCGTCCTCCCCCCGTCTTCGTCGCGTCGTATCTTGCTGTAGACTATCGAAGACTTCGGGAGACTTTGCACGCCGGTTTATGAGATATAAATAAACTAGCAAACGGACTTTGGCGTCATAAACCGTGTTGAGACGAGAGAAACCACCGCTCGAAGCCAAATTCCCCGACCTCCTCCCCGTTCCCTCCCTTCACGTCTCGCCCTCGTTCTCCGTCAGTTCTGCTCTCCCAACCTCCCAACCTTTTCAAGACAGTGCTCCGACCGTTGTGAGCCCTACAGCACCTCGGAAGGCGAACAAAGCGAGTACCAAGGCAGAGAAATCACCTCGCGACGCGTCCCAAATCACTTCAAACTGCCGTCCACTCGCATTCTTTACTCTTTCCGACCCTTTCCAAGCTCTAAATTAACCTAGAACACATGCAGATCACTCCTAGCTACTCAAAACTACCCAAATCAAGCCGTTTTACCTAATCGACCTCCTCCATGCTTCCGGACTCCTCAACCAGCGATGGCATATCGTCGTCCGCAGCAGCCTCAGGAGCGTCGGCAACATCGCTGTCGATACTGAGGCCCAAGCTGATCATCCTGTTGATTCGAGCGGCGAAGGACGAAGGGTCGTCGAGGGTGAAGCCGGAGGTGAGGAGGGAGGTCTCGTAAAGAAGGAAGGTGAGATCTCGAACGGTCTTGTCGGCCTTGTCCTCGGCGACCTTGTTCTTGAGCTCGATGATGATGGGGTTGTTGGGGTTGAGCTCCATGGTCTTCTTGGAAGCCATGTAGGACGACACTGGGAACGCGCGAAGGAGAAGGGAGAGGCGAGAGGTCAGTTTCGCGTGTTGATCGAGCTCTCGAGTTTTGGTTTCGAGAGTTTGGTTTTAGGTGGATGAGGGAATTGGGGACTTACTCGACGAATCCCTGAGAGCCTGAGCCTTCATGATCCTCTCCATGTTGGACGACCATCCGAACTGTCCGGTGACGAGGACGCAAGGGGAGTCGGTGATTCGGTTGGAGACGACGACCTTCTCGACCTTGTCTCCGAGGTTCTCCTTGATGGCGGCGCAGAGGTCCTCGAACTTGGTGACGTCGCTAGAGAGACCCAAATCCACGAACAAAAGAAAGAAAGAACGAAGGAAAGAAAGATAGTCAGCCATCGAGTTCGTCGAGACGAAACGCGCAGAGACGCGAAACGAGAATGGAAGGATGAACTCACGCCTCCCTAACAGCCTTCTCCTCATCAGTCTCCTCGAGCTCGAGACCCTCCTTGGAGACACAGACGAGCTTGAGTCCGTCGAACTCCTTGAGCTGGGTGACGGCGTACTCGTCGATGGGGTCGACGAGGAGCAGGACCTCGAATCCTTTCTTCTTGAGAACCTCCAGGAAGGGCGAGTCTCGGACGGAGGAGAGCGACTCTCCGGTGAGGTAGTAGATGGACTTCTGGATCTCGGGCTTTCGGGTGATGTAGTCTGAGCACATCGAACGAAAGAACGAAAGAAGGAGAGCGAAAACGAGACGGGTCAGCGACGCGTCTGGCGAGCGAACGAACGACGAGGGGCATGGAACGAGAACGATGAAAACTCACCCTTGAGCGAGGTCATCTCCTCTCCAGACTTGGTGGAGTAGAATCGAAGGAACTCGGCGAGCTTGGCTCGGTTCTGAGCGTCCTCGTGGATACCGAGCTTGAGGTTCTTTCCGAAGGCCTCGTAGAACTTGGCGAAGTTGTCCTTGTCCTCGGCGATCTCGGTGAACATGTCCATGCACTTCTTGACGATGTTCTGTTGGAGTGAGCGAAGCGAGCAGCGGTGCGAAGCGAGGTGAGGGAAGGAAGGGAGGGAGTGCGAAGCGAGACGAGAGAGAGAGGGGAAGAAGGGGAGGGGAACAAGGTCAGCTCGCGATTCCACCTTCCGTCTCGTCTTCTTCGCGCAGCAAGAGAAGGTAGATGGGAAAAAACGAACCTTTCGGATGACCTTGAGGATCTTGTTTTGCTGGAGGGTCTCTCGGGAGATGTTGAGGGGGAGATCCTCAGAGTCGACGATTCCTCGGATGAAGTTGAGGTACTCGGGGATCAGGTCCTCACAGTCGTCCATGATGAAGACTCGTCGAACGTAGAGCTTGATGTTGTTTCTCTTCTTCTTGGACTCGAAGAGATCGAAGGGAGCCCTGATGAACGAGACGAACGACGAAAGGCGAAGGTCAGCTCGCGTTCCTTTCCCTCGTCGCCTTCGTCGGGGGTCGTGGATGAGTGGTTGGAGGAGGAGACTCACCTCTTGGGAACGTAGATGATAGCCTTGAACTCGAGCTGACCCTCAACGGAGAAGTGCTTGACGGCGAGGTGGTCCTCCCAGTCGTTGGAGAGGGACTTGTAGAAGGAAGAGTACTCCTCGGGGGTGACGTCCTGGGGGTTTCGGGTCCAGAGAGGCTTGGTCTTGTTGAGCTCCTCGTTCTCGGTGGTGATCTGAGTGCGATCGAAAAAAGAGGTCAGCGAACGAAGCTCGAACGAACGAGGAAAAGGGAGAAAGGTGGGAAACAAGACGAACCTCCTTAACCTTCTTGGTCTTCTTCTCCTTGGGCTTGTCCTCGTCGTCGATCTCCTCGATCTTGTTCTCCTCCTTGGACTCGTCAACCTCCTCCTCCTCCTCGACGTCCTACAAGCACGAAAGAAGACGAAAACAAAGCGTCAGCGCCTCGAGCTCGAACTCAGCTTCCCTTCTCAGGAGCTCGACTTCGACTCACCTTCTCGGTCTCCTTGGAAACGACGAGCTGGATGGGGTAAGAGATGAACTCGGAGTGCTTCTTGACGATCTCCTTGATCTTCTTCTCGTCCAGGTACTCAAGCTGATCCTCCTTGAGGAAGAGCTTGAGCGAGGTTCCTCGTCCGAGCTGCTCTCCCTCCGTGTCGGGGGTGATGGTAAAGGTTCCTCCGGCAGCAGACTCCCAGATGTACTGCTCGTCGTCGTTGTGCTTGGTGGTGACCTGAACTCGCTCGGCAACGAGGTAGGCGGAGTAGAATCCTGAAGGACAAACGGGGAAGAGTGGTCGGCTTGCGTTCGACGAGCAAGAAACGAAGCGAACGAGAACGAGGCGACTCACCAACTCCGAACTGTCCAATCATGGAGATATCGGCACCGGAAGAGAGAGCCTCCATGAAGGACTTGGTTCCAGACTGGAAAAGGGAACAAGAGGGATTGAGGCGAGGTCAGGAACCGAAGTCGAGCGAGGCGAGAAAGAGGAAGGGAGGGAGGACGAACCTTAGCGATGGTTCCAAGGTTGTTAACGAGATCGGCCTTGGTCATTCCGATTCCGGTATCTCGGATGGTAAGGGTCTTCTCCTCCTTGTTGGGGGTGATTCGGATGTAGAGATCCTGCGAGAGACGAAAGCGAGAGGGGAAAGGAGGATCGGTCAGTTAGTTGCTGACTCTTTCTCTCGATCTGAAGCTCGCCTTCGCTCGCTGCTACCAAGGTTGCTGCTGGAGCACCTCCATCTTCTCCAGCAGACGATGTATGGAACGAAGAGAGTGTGACTCACCTTCTCGGACTCGAGCTGGGAAGGGTCGGTGAGGGCAGAGTACCGAATCTTGTCGAGGGCATCGGAACCGTTGGAGATGAGCTCTCGAAGGAAGATCTCCTTGTTGGAGTAGAAGGTGTTGATGATGAGATCCAACAGCTGCGAGATCTCGGCCTGATAGAGTGCGAATCATAGACAATGAAAGTAGAGAAGAAAGGGAAGGTCAGCGAACGAGCCAGGAAGCGAGAGACCGTGCCCAAACTCTTCGTCCTCCTCGCTCATGCTTTCCTTTGGGAGGAAAGGGAGCGAGCGAGAGGAGCTGGGAGGAGAGGCTTGAAACGTACCTGGAAACCGAAAGTCTCAGGGGCGGGGGCGGCAGCGGACATGATGGAAGGAGAAAGGACTGCAACGAGGATAGGGAGGGAGCGAGGGAGAGGCAGGGGTGGTGGGAGGAGGGAGATGAAAAAGGAGGAAGGTCAGCTCAACCGTTTCTTTCTCAATCGATTCAACTCCTGTAGGGACGCTGGTTCGGCCCTCTTCTCTTCCATCGAGTACCGACACACGAGCCCTCAGCTCTGCTCGAGACGAGGGAGGTTCTCAAGAGGTGGTAGCAGCTCTGGCTCGATTCTCGTGGAACCGTTCCATCACCTTCCTCACTCTCCTCGATTCTCGCCCTCCCATGCTCGCCCTCTTCCTTCCAGCTCGCTCTCTTCTACTAGACGACTCTAGGCAGCTCCTCGTCGGGCTCTCGAGCTATGTGGAAACGTGGACTCACGAAAGGGGTGGGTTGGGGGTGTGGGAGAGGGTGGGTGTTGGGTGAGAGGAGCAGGACGAGGGAAACCAAATTCAGAGCGAGTCGAAGAGGGCCCTGGAAAGAAGGGCGTGGAAGCTTCTCAGTCTCGGGCTTCGAGAGATCTCTATCTACCCCTCTTTGTCTCACCGAGACACGCAGAATATATCCGAGGAACTTTCCAGAGCTTCAGAATCAAAACTCCGAGCGAAAAAGCGAAAATCTGGAGCGACTTTTCTCGCCCTCGCGAGGAGGTCGTGTTCGCGTCGCGTCACTCCCTTCTCTACTTCCCTGCTAATTCTCAGGGCATTTCCTGCACTCGAACGCGATACTCAGACCTCCGTATAGTTGTGCAGAACCTTGTGTTTGCCCAGTTTAGGAGGACTGCGACCCCCGAAAACCCGGAGCATCGACTCGAAACGCTCCCACCTCGTTCAGCCGACGGTCTTTCTCATCCTTTGCTTGCTTCCTCAGAGTTTCCTCAGCCCACGATAATCCTTGTGGAGGGGATCTACAGCTAACTGCACGCACGATAACGAGCGCCAGACCCACACTCAAACGCGATGCAAGACCAACCTCGAGCTCGACACGACCTCGCCATCTCGTCCAGCCCTCCCTCCCCCGCTCTCTCTCTCTCCCTTCCCCCCTCTTCAAACCTACAGCAAAACACGCACACATATATCACCTCGTCCCAATCTGACACCAGAACCGCTAAAAAGACACGCTGATGACCCAAAAGACCCTCCCCTCGCTCAAACCAAAATCGCCGTCGCCACAGTCTGGTGCTGCTCCTCGTCCGCAAGCAAACTCTCCTTCCTCCTCGGAGCGACGACCACCGGTGTGGAAACGGTAGAAACCTTCCTCTTCTCGAGGAGGCCACAGACGTGTTTCCTGCGACGCGGGGGAAAGGGAGAGAGGGAGGAGGGGAAAAAACAAAAAGTTAGTTGGGTTGAGACGCGTCGCTCGTCCGTTCGTTGTTCTCTCGAACGAGCGAGTGGAGAAAAGGTCTCGAGGGAAGAAGTGGAAGAAAGAAGATGTGCGAGAGTTTGGTTCACTCACTTCCCATCCCCAGCCCCCAACTCCCCAACCCTACACTCCCTGGAACAGAACCTAACACCGCACCTCGGACAAGCAGGCAAATTCACTCCCTCCCTCTCGCACACCCCACACGACACCCCCTTGGTGATGATGGAGTCCATTTCGAGTTGTCTCAGCTGAGGGTCAAGGGCTTGGTCTCCGAACCGCGAGAGGTGGGGGTTGGAGGGTGGTGAGCGGAGGGTTGAGAGATGGGGGGCTAGTTTGCGTGGGGAGGGGGGTTGGGAGGAGGATTGGTGGTGGTTGAGTTTCGAGGTGGGTTTGAGTTTGGGGAGGGTTGGCTTAGGATTGAGAAGGGAGAGGGTTGAGGATGCTGTGGGTTGGGGTGGGTGGGTGGTGGTGGAGGAGGGGTTGGGGGAGGGCTGGGAGGAAGGGGTGGTGGAAGGGGAGGGAGGAGCGGTGGAGGTTGAGGTTGTTGCTGAGGAGGTTTGAGCTGGTGGGAGGAAGTGGGATGGGGAGAGAGTTGGTGGAAGGGGAGAGGAGGCTTTGAGGGTGAAGGGACGGGTCGAGGAGGACGAGGAGGAACCGGAAGGTCGCGTCGAAGTCGAAGCGGCCGGCTGTGGCTGTTGTTGTTCCTCGTTGATGAAGTCCTCCTCGGTAGTAGAAGTCTGCGACTCGAACATCGACTGGATCCTAGGTCTCTCCCTTCCTTTGCCCTTCCCGTTCCCATTCGCGTACCCACTCCCAACTCCCATGCCTCGCTCGACATCTCCCTCCCCAGCTGACCTCATCGTACTACTGACCGCCAACCTCCTCAAACTCCCTTCCGCACCAGTCTTCTTCCCTCCAAACCAGCTGCCGACCCACGAACCAGCTCCTCCTCCCCGAGAAGGAAGAACCTTCGACACCGCTCCCTCAGCAATCACGCTCTCGTCAATCGTCCCCTCGACAACTCCGCTTCTGCTTCCTGAGAGGCGCATGCTGAGCATGGAAGGAGAGAGGGAGATCCCTGATTTGGTGGAGAAGGTGGAGACTCGGCGAGTGAGACGGAAGGGGAAGGGTGGGTCGGACGATTGCGGTTGGAGGGACATGAGGGAGGGAGAGCGGGAGTAGGTTCGGAGGTTTGAGGAGGACGAGGACGAAGGGAGGTTGTTGGAGGAGGAGGAAGGGAAGGCGAGGGAGGTTTGGGTGGTTGCGAGGGTCGGGGTGGTCGCGGTTGAGGCTAGGGGTACGGGAGGTTGACGAGGGAAAGGGAAGGAGGGTAGGGCATGTTGATGGGTCGGGGTCGTCTGAGGGGAGAGGGTGAAGGGACTTGCTGGAGTTCGAGTGGTACGACTGAGAGGTCCTGTACCATTCCGACTTGTGGTTGTAGATAATCCGGAGGGGTTGATCGTCGAGTGGATAGGTGAGAGAGTCGCGACGCTCGGCGAGGGAGGTTGGGAAGGTGATCGTTCGAGCGAGGCGATTCGCTTTTCGAGGGAGACGACACGCTCTTGAGCGCTGGTGAGGAGTTCGATGGCTTCTTTGAGGTTGGAAGGACCAAGGGCGAGGAGAGCGAGGAAGTTGTCGAGCGACTCGTGAGGTGAGTTGGCGTGGGAGGTGAGGGCGAGCTGGAGAAAAGGAGGGACGACGACGCGACTTGGTCAGCACGGCTGTTTCCTGCTCCTTCTGCGTCCCTTCGATCTTTCAGGCGCGAAAGATAAGGATTGAGAGTTTTGAAAGAACCTGAAACTCACCAGGTAATGAAGATGCATCTTCAAACTCCTCTTCAACGCTTCCGACCTCGCTTTCGTCCCACTGTTCTCTCCTCGACCAGGACTCTCGAGCGGCATCGTCTGCTCCTCCAGATGCCAGTCCACCGCGAGAGCTTCTCTAGCGAGATACTGAGCGAGTTGCCACGTGTTGGTGTTCTTCTTCGAGTCCTCTTGTTCCGGCGAGAGAAGAGGGTGATGAGGAGGAGGAGTGGGAAGTGGGACGGGTGGATCCGAAGGGTGAACGAGACCTCGCCGGTAGAGGGAGAGGAGATGGGAGGCGAGTTCGTGCTGGTGAGAGGGAGAAAAAGAAGGGTAACGGAAAACGGTGAGGGAGGTAAGCGGTGGATTGAGAACCGTGCGCTCGTCATACGCGAAGGATCGGGAGACGAGAGGAAGATGGACGGAGTTGGGGAGAGACACGGAGGGAAGTGCGGACTTACAGCGTTCTCCAAAGCCACTGCCTGATGCGACCCTTTCTCTCCCACCTTGCCAATTGCTCCCTCAGCACCATCCTCCCTCGAAACTCCATTCGCAAGCCCGTTCGTTCTCCCCCTCCCACCGACAACAATCCCAGCCCTCTCCAGCTCGCCCGCCAAACCCACGAGATAGACCCCCGCCGCTCGATTCATCGTCTCCCACTCCCTCCTCTTCTTCATCTTGCTCTTCGTCCCTCCTCCTACGGTCAGATGGCGATCGTCCGGACCTCGCGAGAGGAGATTTCCGAGCGCGAGAGCTGCTGCTGGCGAGGGATTCGAGGAGGGAGGGAGGAGGAGAGCTTTGGAGTAGAGGGAGATCGCTAAAGGGGTGTTGTGCGAGATGAGTGCTTTCTGGAGAACGAAAAGAGGGAAGGAGGCGGGAGATGCGCGTCAGCAACCTGAGAGGGATGGACGAACGAGGAGGCTGGGAAGGTGAGGGCGGGGAAGAAGAGGAGGAGGAGGATCACGAGCTCGTCATGTCGGATAGCATGGAGAGCGGAGCTACGAAGCCCAACTTCAGGCGAGCTGTTGGTGTATACGAGAGTACAGGCGAGCTCTCTGAGTGAGAGGATCGCCCGTTTTGATAAGATAGAGGGGAAAACGAGGCGAGAGGAGGTCGAAAGGGAGGAGAAAGTCCCCGACCTCCTCTGTCCTTGGCCATCTCCCTTCCTTCGTTGTTCTACAGTCCCTACGAGCTCCCAGAGAGCTCTCTTGACTGCTCTGCATGCTAGATAAACCTGCGAGCTCGAATACGAAGCTCCTCGGGCTCGAAACTCGCTCGAAGACGCTCGTGGAGTCGAGCTCTCATTCGCTCTCCTCTTCCCTCGGCGCTGGCTGGCGTCCTCCTCCTTCTCTCTTCCTCTTCAAGACTCACCTGAGCGTCCCACATCATTCCTTCCAGATCCTCATCTTCCTCATCATCATCCTCATCCTCGCCGTTCCCGTTCGCACCCTGACTCGATTGGGAGTCTCCTCGTTCTATCGCTTCTTGAAGGAGGGACGGAAGAGCGAAGGAGCTCCCTCCCAGTCGATTCCGAACCGTAGCCAGGAAGGAGGAGCTCGTTTGAGACGCGTCCAACGAAGTCGAGGAGGTCGAGGTGGAGCCGGAGGGGATGTTCATCGTTCCCGAGAAGGAAGATAGGGTGGAGGGAGGAGGTTTGACGTGGTTGGAAGGAGCTCGTCGTGAGTCGGATTCTGATCTAAAATCCACGAGCTCGACGTCTCGACCTTTGCTTCCCTTCCCACGTTTTGATCTCTGACCCCCACCCTTGGATGGAAGATCAATCTCATCACTCCCATCAAGATCACCACCATCACCATCACCATCAACCGGACCCCTCTCCAAGCGAATCCACTCCTCTCGTCTCCTCCCAAGATGCTTCGTCGGATCCCTTCCCTCCTCCGTACTCCGACTCCTTCCCTCCCTCTTCCTCTTCTTCTCCCTCGACCCTCCAACAGGCTCCCCTCCCAGTCCAGATCCTCCTCTTCATCCTCATCCTCGCCTTCTACCTCTGCATCGTCTACAACATCTCCCTCTCCTTCTTCCTCCCACCCAACGACGACGGACGACCACCCTCCCCCTTCCCTTTCCCCTTCCCAACCCAAAATCGAGGAGATCCCAGTCCCTAAAGCGTCCAGCACGCCCGAACCTCCACCGTACAACGTTCAACACTTCACGCCGTACAGTCAGAGGAGTGGGGACAAGTTTACGAAGGTTTCGGAGATGGATAAACTCAAGTCGAAGAACGAGAGGGAGATGAGGGAGAAGGCGGCGGTGAACATGTTCATCAACGAGGGGAAGATGCCTGGAGAGATTGCTGAGTTGATGAAGTGAGTAGAAGAGAAGCTGAGCTTCGTAGATACTCGTTGCTGGAGCGTAAGCTGACCTCGTCTGTTTTGTTTCGCTCGACGTTGCAGAGTCAAAACCGGAACCGTCAGGTTTGTCGTCTCGTCGCGTTCCCGTTGATTCCCCTCTTCCCTTCTCTCCTCTCCTCATCTTCCCCTCTCCTCGCTCACTCTCTCTCAACTGATCAACTCGTCCCTCTCCTTATCATCTACCTACTACAGAGGCTACTTCCTCTCCCAATCCCGCTCCGACACCTCCGGATCCATCTACCACGCCATCTCCAACAATTGGCAGCGCGCGTCCATCGAGCCGGGGACGTACACCTTTCAAGACTGCAAGACCATGGAGGACGCGTACGAGAAGTTTGATAGGTATGCGGCGGAGAACGAGAGGGAGAGGGAGAGTCGTGGGAAGGGGAAGTTTGGGAAGGGTGGGGGTGGGTTTGGGAGGAAGTAGGGACGGGTGGGCGAGAGGGAGAGGAGGGAGGGTTTGAGTTGGGAAAACTGGGAGGGAGAGAGGACAGGAAGGTCTGGGTGGGTGTGGAAGAGGGAGTTGGGAGGCGATGGAAAAGAGGACGAGGGGGGGACGCGAACGAGACGCGTTGCTTTTTTCGATCTTAACGAACACGACTTCTTGAATTCGGACCACTCTCGTTATCGTCCAAGCAGAGCCTACGTGGCAAGAGGTCGTGAGATTGATCGTGAGGGCGAGAGGGAGTAAACGACGAAACCAGCCAGCGAGGGGAAAAGAGGACAAGGAACGTGACGCGACCTGAGCGAAAATAATACGGCGACGAAAGACTGAGAGCAAACGCGAGTTGGACGAGTGCATGGCGCAAGAAGAAGGAAGCTTCAAAGCAAGAAGGAGAACCCCGAAAGTTAGAAGAACTAGCGTAAAACGCAACCAGCGCGAGAACCCGACATCGAAGACGCGTCCGTCCGTCAGCCAATCCTCACTCCTCCCACACCCATCGCCTTCTCCAGCCTGTCCTTCCCACTCCTCCCCACCCCAAACGCACTCCCACCCTTCTGCCGCTCCCTGAGCACCCTAATCTCCTCCTCCAACCTCTCCTTCTCCGACGCGTGTCGAGCTCCGGTTCCCCCTCGAGCTGACGAGCGAGGTCTGGTTCGTCTTGCTCCCTGGGAGAGTACGAGCATGAAAAGAGTGGTAGGAGTAGTGGCGAGAGAGAGTGTGGGTGAGATTGGGAATGAGAGAGAGGGAGGTGCTGTTGGAAGAGCTGTCAAAACGAAGACGTGTCGAGGAGGATGGAGCGAGGTCAGATGGAGGACGAAGAGCAAGAGGAGGAGGGTAGTGAAGGGATGAGAACGTACGTCTGACTCGAAGACTTGCTCTAGCACTGCGAGTCGCATCTCGAGGGAAGAGTTGTCTCGTTCCAAACAGGTGACTCTCGTTCTGAGATGGGCGTCCTCGTCGTGTCCTGTTTGAGGATGATCCCCGCCGTCTTCGGGCTCGAGAGACTCGTGGGAGATAACTGAAACAGTGGTGCTCGAGTAGAAGGACGCCGAGATGGAGGAGTTTCGATCGGCTCGGCTGTCGGGAGGTCCGGGAGAAGAAAAGGCAGGTCGCGTTGGGCGTTGAACGAAGCAGGACTCAAACGACGACTCACTTGGACGATGAAGCTCCTGATCCTCCACCGTGATAGTTGACGGCTTCTTGAGTCCAGTCAATCCAGCTGTGGAAGTAAAGACCAGGTCAGCGTTCGAAACGCGTCGCCCAAAGTCGACTCGAACGACGGGAAGACGTACGAGAGTGATAGAACGGACACGTCCCCGTCTCGACACAGTAGCCCAGCTGCTCCAGTCTCCAGCATGCTAGTTTTTCTGCTGTGATCCAAATCGAAGGAGTCGCTCACAGTCAGCGAAGTTCGACCTCTGAAGTCGAGCGGACGAAAGCAACTCACTCGACGCACGCGGCAACTCCCTGTTCTCCCTCCTCCTGCTTGTTGATCCAAAGGAAGTCCTCGCCGAGTCGATCTTCGACCCAATCCTCCAGTACGAAGCCGTATCAGCCTTAAAACAGGCGCTTTTGACGTTGACTGGATGCTCGAAAGTGAAGCGTCGACCTGAAGTGACGAGGTCGTGCGAGCCCAGGGTCGATTCGACTGCTGTAGCGTCCGTTGATCAGCACACTCGTTCCTTCATCCTCTCCCAGGCACCTCAAAGGAAGGGTAAATGTCATGACTCACCAGCAACACCTCCAGCCTTCTTCTTCTGCTCAACTCGAACCTCAACCTCCCCTCCTCCTCCTCCTCCTCCGGCACCCCTCTCTCCCTCCATCCTTCCCTCCTCCTTCTTATCCTCCCAAGCTCGAGTCCTCCCACCCCAGTCTCCCCTCGACTCTCTCTCATCATCTCGAGCCTTCTTGGGTTGCCTTCGAGGCGAGCGAGAACGAGAACGAGACCTCTCCTCCCTCCTCTTGATCCTCGAGCTCGACTTCCTTCTCTCGTGCTCCTCGTCCTCCTCTCGGTCGTCGCTCCTTCGCGTTCTCCTTCTGGAAGGTCGTCTCTCATCCTCTTCGTCTCCTCGCTTCCCGGAAGAGGAATCTCGACGTTGATGGCTGAGTTGGTGATGAGAAAACGAATGGTGGCGACCTTCCTCCGAAGCTGGAGCTCGAGGGGATCTCGACCTTGACCTTCCTCGTCGATGAGTCGAGGCTGAGCTTGCTTCTACTGGACGAGGTTTGGAGTCCGAACGAGCGTAGTCGGGATAGCGGGGTGGGGAGAGAGATTGGGTACGATTGCGGTGGGAGTGAGAGTGGGAGGGCATGTTGATTGAAGGGTGGTGGTTCGGTGGGATGAACTTGGGTGAGCTCGGAAGCGAACGGAGGAGGTTTGAGTTTGGGCTGTTTTTTCTTTACTTCTCGCAGCGGATGAGAAGAGAAGAGTACATCGATCGGAGCTAAGAAGAGAGAAAGCGAGAAAGTCGAGAGAGCGAGAACGGAAAGCAAAACAACGGAGGACGCGACGGGACGTGACGAGAGGGGGTTTGGGTCAAACAAGGCAGAAAGTGAAGCGTACGAGAGAAGAAGGTGGGATGAAGCTGGCGAAAGGATGAAAGAAGAGGTGTGGAAGCGTTCAAAGTCGTAAGGTAAAGTGGAGAGAGAGGAGAGAAGGCTGGAAAGGAAAACAAGCCACGGACGAGCGAGCAGGAACGGAACCAAGAGAAGACGACCGATCAAGTAAAGCAGAAAGGAGGAGGAGAGCTGAGATATGCATGGGTAACGAGGTGTCTGGACGGAGTATTAGACGAAACAGAGAGAGCAGAAACAAAGCGAGAACCAAAGCAACCAACCAAAACGACGACGCAACTCCACTCCCTCCTCCTCCCTCTCACCCTCAAGGTCTCGCCGTCTCACACATCTCGCACTCCCAGAGCCCATTGTCGTTAAAGAACGTGCATTCGGGGCAGGACCACTGACTTGGAGGAGCGACGACGACGGCGGCGGGACGAGGTGGCCAGGGTGCTTGGAGTTGAGGTTGAGGCGGAGCTGGTCGAGGGGCGATGGGACGAGAGTAGGAGGCGACAGGGAGGCTGGGTTTGGGTTTCTTGAGAGGTAGAGGAAGGGAGAGGTTTGATTGGGCTTTGGGTTTGGGTTGCGAGGGACCAGCAACTCCCATCCTCTTCTCCTTCGCCAACTCGAGCACCGTCTTCGGCTTCACCACGCCTCCTCCTCTCGATCCCGATCCCGAAGCGAACGAAGCAGGCAGCTCGGGAGGAGGAGGGACGTATCCTCCTCCTCCAGGTCCTCCTCCGAGTGAGTTGTGAGTAGGAGGTTTCGACCTTGCTTTGACGGGAGCTTTGGACGTCTTCTTGGTTGCGAGGGGAACGGCGGCTTTGCGACGAACGATGGGTTCGGGTTCGTGTGAGGAAGAGAGGGAGATGGGTCGTTTCGAGGACGTTCCGGAAGGAGGAGGGTAGGAGGGAGGTTTGGACGCCGAGGGTTTGAACGACGACGACGTCGACGCGGGTTGTTTTCGTTTCTTGATCTTGTTGACGGGTCGAGGAGGAGCGTCTTCGTCCGTCGTGGAGGAGATGGACTCGATTCCTTGATGATGAGGATCCATGATCTTGAAGTCACTGTCGGAGGTGGGAGGGGTAGAGGGAGAGCGGTTGGAGGTGGAGGTGGATTCGAAGGCGACGTGACGAGCTGAGGACGCGGAGGAGGGAGGTTTGGGATGAGGATGAGCTTGGGTTGGGTAGGAGGGTGGTTTGGGGTGGAAGAAGGTTTGTTTAGAAGCGGAGGAGGTGAAGGTGGAAGGTCGTTTGGGCTTGGGTTTGGATCGGACGGCTTTCCATTCGGGGAGGGGAGGAGGAGGAGGGAGCGCGACGAGGCGAGCGAGGGTGAGGGAGGTGGAGGGCTGAGTGATTTGGAAGAGGGGATGAGGAGTCGTCAGTATCAGGAATCGAAGGGAGAAGCATTAAGCTCGCTGAGCCCGAAGCCGAGCGTGAATCTCGACGAGGAGTCGTCGAGATAAGGAAGAGGAGGAGGCGATGGTGCGAGCTCACCTTTCTGATCTTCTTCTTCCACCCCTCCCCGAAGACTTCCGACTCGTTACTCCAGTATCCTGGGTCTCCCATCCCATCATCCACCACAACGATCTCTTCTCTCTTCCTCTTCTTCAGAATGGGAGGGAGAGGAAGAGGCTGAAGCTCTCGTCCCTTTCCCTTGTCGACCGACAGCTTCCCCTGCGACGGTGCTCCTCCTCGTCCGTCGTCCTTCTTCGTATCCTCCCATGGCCTGAAAGGTGATGTTCTGAGATTGGGAGCAACAGATGAAGATCGGTAAGAATCAGCATACATGCTAGAGAGGTCCTCGAGGAGACGGTTCCTCGCCACACGTCGAGCTCATCTCTCGCTCCCTCCTCCGTCTCCTCTTCCCTCCTCTCTGCCTCATCTCGTCTCTGATGGATTCGCCCTTCACTCCTTCAAACCTCATCTGATGGCACTGATAGAGAAAAGAAGACGAGCTCACTTTGATGTTCTTCCCTCGTCCATCTCTGCTGACTCTGCTCCTCTCGCTCGACGTTCCCTCGAGTGACGACGATGCTTCGGAAGCCGAACGCTGTTGCTGCTGAGATTCCTACCAGAGGCTGAGAGGGAGCCTCTGAGTCGATCTGAGTCTGAAAGAGGAAAGCTTGGAAAGTTTGCAAGAGGAAGGGAGTGACGGTTTGAGGTCGACCTTCCCTCCCCCTATCCCCTCCCCTCCCCTCCCCGTCGGCCTTCCTTTTTGTTTCCGCTTCTTCTTCTCCCGTCCTCAAACCACCATCGTCTCGTTTTGAACCAGACCTCTTCCTCCTCCATCTCTGAACCTTCCTCGATGCCTCCTATCCGTGCTCCTGGGATGGTCAAAGGAGTCGCCTCCGTTCGCTCTGGAGCTCAAACGGCAGCACCTAAAGCTGGGAAGAGGAAGCTCGCTCACTTTAACCGTCTCGAAGAGGGAGGAACCAGGTTGGATGGGAAAGGTCAGTGTCGATTCTCTTTCTTTCTTTGCCGAACGAAACGAACGGACGAGGAATGATGTGGAGAGAGAGAGGGAGAGGGGAGCGGGGGAGGGAGGAGAGCTTCGACGTTGAGCTCGACGACAACTCCCTCCCTCTCGTTTCTTCCTCAACGGCTTCGACGTTTCGAACGAGATGCTCACCTCCTTCTCCTCTCCTTTGAACTCATCCAGAGGTGTCCAAGAATCGACTCGCCTACCTCTCTTCGAAACGAGCTAGACTTCAAAAGGAGGGACTGGATCTGAACGAAAAGGAGAGGGAGGAGCTTGGGACCTTCAGGAAACAGTGAGTTCAGCGTCTTTGGGACTCTTTTCTCGTCTTGCTTTCTCTATGGGCATGTAGAGCTGATTGTCTGCTTCGTCTCGCTCGACTTCCAGGGCTGGATGTGACTCGTAAGTGCTCTCGTATCGTCTCGTCTGACATCGCGAGCTCAACTTCCTCCGCCGGTAGCTCCACTCCTTGCTGACTCCCACATCCCTCTCCTTCCTCGTTTCCTCTCTCTCTCTTCCCCACAGGGCGTCTGAGATACGAGCTCGAGCTGCTCTCAAACGAGAGAACGAGCAGAGGATCGCTAAAGGTTTGTCTTTAATCCATCAAGTCGCTCGGCTCTCCTCCCTCCTCCCTTGCTTGACTCGTTTTCGTTCGTCGTCATCCTGACCCTCCTGTTCCCTTCCCGCCTTGCTCAATAGGTCTCAAACCCCTCCCCGTCGACGGCGAACTCTATCCCCATCCCTCCGACTCCGAAACCGACGAACTCGACGAGGACTCGAACGACGAAGAAGAGGACGACGACGAAGCTCAAGTTCAAGACTCGGACGCTCCCGTCAAAGCCTCCGCCGCTCGACCTCCCGTCAACCCCATCAAGAAACAGCAGCAGCTCGAACGAGCGAGGTTGACGAGGCAGGCTGCTCGGAGGGCTGCTGGGAAGAAGGAGAGGAAGACGAAGCCGAAGGGGAAGGGGAAGGGAAAGGGGAAGAGGATGAGAGCCGAGGTGTCTGACGACTCGGACGTCGCTGAGGAGAAGGAGAGGGAGAGGGAGGAGAGGAAGAAGAGGAAGAAACCTTCTTCGGGGGGTGCTGCTTCCAAGAAGACCTCGTCGTCGTCTTCGTCGAAGAAGAACAAGTCGTCCTCGTCGAAGTCGAACTCGAGGAACGTCCTGGACGCGATGGACTCGGACGCGATCGACGACGCCTCTGGGGAGGAGGAACGACGACCTCGACCCAAGAAGAAGACCAGGACTCTCGTCAGGAAGAAGGACGTCTCCAAGTCCGGATGGAGGAGCATCTACGACAACGACGAGCAGCAGGAACCTCTGTTTGCTCAACCGAGCGATGAGGATCAGATGGAGGTCGAGGACGACGAGGAGAACCCGACGTGGGCTCATCAGGGAGACGAGGAGTCGGACGCGACGACGAGGAGGAGAGCCAAGGGGAAGGGACGAGCTGAGAGGGTCGAGAGGGCGAGTGATCAAGGGTTCGATGAGATCGTGGAGACTGAGGAAGAGGAGGAGGAGGAAGAGCGAACTGTTCGTTCACGCGTCTCTCTTTCGCTTCGCTTCTCTTCTCTTCTTGCTCGTGCTGACCTCAACCTCTCCTTCTCCTTCACTCCTCCAGGATCTCTTCGAAAAACTAGTCGCTCCCGTCAGAGCTCGTCTCGGAATCAACCCTTCCTACTCGACGTCCAAGAAGGTCGTCTCCGCCGACGCGTCTTCCGCCTTCCAACCTCAGAAGAAACCAGTCGTCGACTCCGACGAAGACGAGGACGACGATACTCAGTGATCCAACTCCAACTCCCCTTCTCGCTCGAACTCCCAAGACGTCATCGAGCTCTCGGACACGGAGGACGGGGACAGCGACGACAACCTCCCCACCGTCGACAAGGCCATCTCCAAGATCCCTCGAGCCAAACCCAGAACGAAATCCAACTCCAAACCCAAATCCAAGCCCAAGACATCCTCGACCTCCGCCTCAACCTCCAAGAAGTCCAAACCCACTCCCACCGCTTCCTCCTCCAAGCCCTCAGCGTCCTCCTCCAGATCCAAGTCCAAATCCAAACCACCCACTCCTCTCTCCCCTTCCAAACTCTCCACCTCCTACGCTTCCATCTCGTACGACCGAGACCCCACTTCCAAGAGGGCTCCGAAACCCAGCGTCGTCGACGACGACGAGGTCGATCCTCTCGCTCTTCGACTCGGAAAGGCGATCAAGACGCCGAAAGCTCCCCTCGCGAGACCTTCGGCGGACGGTCCTCACAAGCTCGGAGGAGGAGCAGGAGGAGCGAAGGTCGGGAAACCTGCTGGGGCATCTACGCTGGAGATGGAGGAGAGGATCAGACAGAAGAAGTTGTTGGAGGGGAGACCGAGGGTCGTTCTCAGAGGAGGCGGAGGAGAGGGAGGAGGACGCGACGTCGCTCCTGGATCCGCTCCCGTTCGACAACCTTCCAACGCCAACGCCATCGCCGGCCCGAGTCGACAGCAACACCCTCAGAGACCTCAAGCAGGTCCCTCCCGACCTCGATCCTCCCTCCCCACCTCCACATCCCCTCCCACCTCCTCCTCTTCCAACTCCTCGTCGAACGGTCCCAAAACTCCCACCTCGCCGCGAAAACCTCCTCCTCCAGCTACAGGTCCTCGCTTCTGGAGCTGCTCGAAGTGCACTCTCGACAATGAAGCCTTCTTCGCCGAGTGCCAGGTCTGCGACACTCCTCGAGCGCCAGCGGAGGAGATGTTTGCTGGTGGGTGGACGTGCAGAGATTGCGGGAGGATGAACGAGCCGGATATGTGGCATTGCTTTGCTACAAAGGATTGTGCGGGGAAGAAGAGGGCTGGGCAGTGAGGAAGGGGAGGGGAGGTGGCTGGGTTGAGGGTGATGGCTCGTTGGACTTCGTTTTCTCGTCTCGTCTCGTGTGTCGTTCTCGTTCTCGTTTCTTCTCTCGCCTCGGTTTTTACCTTCATACCACTATACGACTTTGAACGATCTTCCCTTTTCTCTTCTTGCTTACCTTTCGCTTGCTTTCGTTCGCGTCTCTCCCGCTCGCGTCGCGTCCTCTTTTGCTTTCTTACCCTTGCTTCCCTTTCGTTGTTGCCTCGTTACCTTTCACGACCTTGAACGCTATCTCTCTCCTCTTTCATTTCTTGCTTTCGTTTTCGCTCTCGCTTGTTTTCTCTCTCGTTGTTTTGCGTCGTCGCGTCTCCCGTTTCCTCTCGTCGAGCAGCACCGGGCTCGAGCGATCGTTCGAGCTCTTAGCTTTTCCTGTTTCCTTCTTTCATCCGACTCTAACTTTCGTTGTTACCGTAGAAGCCATGTACCCTTCTAGGTCGAGAAAAACGTCTCGGAAGACCGCCGGAAAAGCACAGCTCGAATCGAAAGCAGTCGGACGGAGGGAGGAGGCAAGGCGAGCTGAGCTCATCAACCATCTCCTCCTTCCTTCTTCTTTGCTCGACCTCGTGCTCGAGATTCTTTGAGCGAACCTAGTAGTCTCAGAGGCACTTCCAAAGTGAGTAGATCGTCCAGTCTTCCAGCCTAGCGACGACGAGCGAAGGAGAAGGAGAAGGAAGTGCGAAGCTCAAGCTCACCTTTCCTTTCCCTTCCCTTCCCTTCCATCACAGTCCGTCCCCTCCCCCCTTCCCTCCCCTCCTCATACACTCAACACCTCGTCTCACCTCCAATGGACGCCAACGACGACGCAGAAGCTGTGCGACGGAAGATCTGGGAAGAGAGGCATGCGAAGAAACGAAGGGAGAGGGAGGGGTTGAAGGAAAGAGAGCCTCGGTACATCGAAGTTGAACGCTGGGAACGGGAGGCTGAGGAGAGGCGGGAGAAAAGGAGGAGGGATAAGGAGAGAGATGAGAAGAAGAAGCTGGATGAGGAGGGGGATGAAGGTCATCAAAGTGAGTCTGCGACGGAGGGAGGGAGTGAGAGATCGACTCGAGATGGGAAGAGGAGGAAGTGGTGGTCAAAGAGCTCGCTGGATTACAGTAGATCCCTGACTTATCTTCGTCTTCTTCGCTCTTCAGCTCACGCCGAATCACGTCATCGGGATGGTCGCAGTTTGGAGAAGTCTCCGACGAAGGGCAGCAGTAGGGATGGACGAAGGAGCGCGTCGCCGGCTCGACGTCGAGAGGGATCTCCTCCTTCTTCCAGACGATCTCGTTCTCCTCGTGGTGTGAGTTCTGTCTCAGCTCGCTGTTTAGTAGATGCTGAACTTCCTGTACGGACTCTGACGTCGATCCCATCCCCTCGAACATCACAGCGTTCCATCTCTACCTCCTCATCGCTCACCGAGTTCGGTCCTCCTCGACCACCTCCTCCTCCCTCGCCTTCCTCGTCTCGTCTTCCTTCAACGCAGCCACAGGGGACCCAAGCAAGCTTGGAAAGCACGAGCGGATCGAGGAAATTGGCCGACAGTTTGGGAATCGACGGAGAGGTGGGGAAGACGACGAGGCAAGCAACGAACAAGTCTCTCGAAGGGTCAGTTCTAGACGGTCTCTCCCCTTGGAGGTACACACCCAGAGTCCTCGTACTGACGTCCTTCATAATCGTCTTCAACAGTCTCCTCGCCCTCTTCCTCGAACACAACAAGATCGCTCGAGCCACCGTCAGCAACTCCTCGACCTCCCAAACCACGTCCTCTCACGCCTCAACCGCTTCGACCTCTTCCTCCGAAGCTAGGATCGAGTCGGGCTTCAGGAAGGAAGGTCTCGACGCTCTCAAACCTCGCCTCGCCAACCTCGTCGCGTCGCTTCTTCAAGGTCTCACCTCGTCGGATTCCCTCTTCCCTCCACTCTCGACCAGCACCCCACTCGACGCTCGGCTCGCAGCTACTCGAGGAGATGACAACACGAAACATTTGAGCTGGACGGAAAGGATGGACGCCATGGAGGAACGCATGAGGAGGATCGAGAACGAGGAAGAGGAGAATCTCTGCGAGCGGGAGAACGTGATGGACGGGGTCGAGAAGGCTGGGATGGGTGCAGACGATGCCGTGGTGGTTCTTGTTAAGAAGTTTGAAGCCATCCTGAGAGCGATAGGAGGGAAGATCGAGTTGCTGGAGACGACGTGGAAGGAGAAGGTGAGCTTTTCGTCTGGCTCGACGCGTCTTTGCGTCTCGACGTAGCTTGGGGAACTAACTCCCTCTTGATTTCGCTGCAGCCCTCGATTGCTCGGAACTCCAACTCGAACCCTCCCCCCAACTCCCTCTCCCCTCAAATCACCTTTCTCGTCAAAAGCCTCCTCGCCACCCACGATCCCTCGCCACTGTCCTCGGCCGTCCCTCCTCTCTACCCTCCTTCTTCGTCCTCCTCCTTCCCACCTCCGACCCCTCGGCCCCTGACAACCGGGTCTTCTACCCAAGCACTCGGGAACGCCAGTCCTGCTCTCACTCTCGACGGTCAACCTCTCTCTTCGGACGACGCGATTCGACTCCTCGCCAAAACGCTTCGCAGCGTAGTCGGAACGAGCTCGGAGAAGATGGCGAAGTTGGAGGAGAACGCTGGGAAGATCGAGGCGTACTGGGGGTCGTAGGCTTGGATCGGGTAGGGTGGGATTGACGGCGAGAGGCGACGCGTCCGTGCGCTTTCTTCTGTTTTCCTTTGTTTTCTTTTGGGTCACGCACATGCATGACTTCGTTGATCTTCGCCATTCGTTTATGCTCGAGACGCGGAAAGCAGAAGCGAGGAAGTCGCATCGATCGCGATCACGGACGCGTTCCTGAATTTCACGCGCGCGTCGACTTTGAGACATCGCGTCCGCGACCGATAAAAACTGCATCTCGATCCCCTCAGCAGATTTTAAGCTCGGATGTGAGCTGTGGAAAGCTGTTGCAAGTCAGGTGACCTGGAATTGAGCGGGAGGGAGCAGGGAGAGAGGGGAGGAGGACTCGAGCGATTCTGACTCTCAACGACATCCTTCAAAGCTCACGACCTCGACGCTCGACGCTCTTCAAGCTCAGGCTTTCGCACCTCGTCAAATCAGACCTCCTCAAACCTATTAAACATGTTCTCCATCCTCAAAGCTGTCCAACCTTTCGCGTCGCAAGTCGTCTTCACGTCAACCGTCGTCTCCCTTACGCCTGCTGTTTGGGTTCTTTCGAAGGTCCTCAAGGTGAGTTTCTACTCTTTTATATGACTTGTTGATCGAGACTTTGGGATGTTGGCGTATCGGTTCATCGGAGACAGGGAGGTTGGGTCAAGGAGAGGGAGGCGCGTTGTGCCTGCTTCGTTTCTTTTCCGTCCGAGTAGTGACCCAATGGTCGCCCCCTCTGAGCCTCGGAACGTCTCTACGATGGCGTTGGGTCTCTTCCAAGCTCGAGCAGTTTCTTGTCTCCGAGAAACCTTTCCTTTTGCCTCGAGCTCGCCCTCCCGCCGGCTCTTCTTCCCGCCTCCTCTTTCGTCTTCTCTCCCTCAACCACGTCTCTTTGTTTCTGACCTTCCTTGACTCTTCCCGTTTTACCTCTTCGCCTCTCTTACCAGCCTTCCGCCTCGAAACCTGCACTCATCGCCCACAAGAAGGTCGGAAGACCCACTCAACGAGCTCTTCCCTCGACCTCCTCCTCCCTCGACCTCGATGGCTTCCTTCCATCGACCCCTCCCTCCTCCCCCGCCCTTTCCCTCCTCTCGACCGAAGCTGGAATCTCCGGACATGCATCGGATGCCGAATTCGTCAACCTCGCCGCTGTTCCCTCTGTGATGGGCTGGTTGGTTGGAATGGAAGGCAAACTCGTCAAAGGAGAAGGAGAACCGGAGGTGAGCTCGCTCGTTTCTCCTTCTCCTTTGGCTCTCGCATCCCACAATATCTACGTCTCCTCGAGACGATCTCGCTAACTCGTCATCCCCTCTCTTCCATCTTCTTCTCCAGACCGTCGAATCCCCTCCCTCTCCCTCGCTCTCTACGTCCTCATCCGACTCCGAGCTCTTCCCCTCCTCCTCCGCCTCCAACGGACCCATCACTCCCTCCTCTTCTGCCCTCACTCCTCTCTCCACCTTCGAGGCCGTCGGACCCACCATCAAGTCTCTGACCCACATCGTCGAAAATTCCATCATCGAGCAGGAGCAGGGAACCATCGTCGTCGAAGCCACCGACTCTCTTCGACCTCGACTCGTCCTCGACGTCGAACCCACCGCGTCCTCCCTCGAACAACACTCGACTCCCGTCCCCTCCCTTCCCATCATCGATACCACCGTCAAAGGCTCTACTGCCCTTCCTACTCACCAAGAACATCGAACCCCTCGAACCAAGAGGGCGAAGGAGCCTCGGTCGAACAAGGCAAAGGAAAAGGTCGTCGCCGTCGTCGCCTCTCCCGCTCTCCCCTCCGTCGAGGTTGTCCAGAAGTCGCTCAGCCCTCGATCCCGGAGGAACAAGACAAGATCGAAGAAGTCCCGCTCCGTCTCCTCTCAGGCCGTCGTCGTCGCGGAAGAGTCTACTCAGTCGAAGGTCCCTGTCGTCGTTCTCGTCGGTGGAGCTCAAGTCGTCCCTTCATCTCCTCCCACTTCCCCTCTCCACACCACTCCATCCCTTCAAACGAAGCGACCTCGATCCTCCATCATCCCAGCCACCCCCGACGGAACCGTCCTCGCCGAATCCCTCCTCGAAACCCGACGTCGCCCCTCCTCTTCCCTCGTCGACGAACCTTCCACCACCCTCCCGCTCCCCTCCTCCCTGGACCTCGCCGCCATCTCTCCTTCCTCTACCCCCTTCTTTTCCTTCCTCGACCTGGACGAATCCCACTTCCCCTCCGACTTGCACTCTTCCGTCGTCTCGAGGTCAATCGAATCCGAACTCAACGACGACGGGAAGTCCGTCGCCATCGCCGTCGCGTCAAACGAACCCGAGCTTTGGTCGAGCTTGGAGTCGGTGGACCCTAGGATCTTCTCCAAAGCTCACTACGCTCGGGTCCATGGATACCGACACATCATGTTCGAGGACGGGGCGAACTTGGCGCTGTTCGAAAGCGGCGCGAAGATCGCGACGAAGGAGGACAGGGAGGATGGGTGGAAGGTTGGGAGGAGTCCTTTGAGGACGTGTTGGGGAGGGGAGGAGTAGGATGTGGGTGAGAGATGAAGATGGGGAAGGAGGGGTGGGAGTGGGAGGTGGGGGAAGAGGGTGGATGGATGGGTCGTGTCGAGTTTGTTGTTGTGTTTCTCGTTTGGTGTTTTGCTTGCTCTCGATCTGTTGTCCGCTTCTTGTTCCTTTTCCTTCGCTCCTCTCCCTCCCACTTGTGCTGCTTCTTTCATATCTCATTCTTTCGAACCAGACTTTTCCACCTCCGTCTTCCGAGAACGCGAGATGCGAAGATTCCACGACGCGTCTTCAAAAGCAGGTCGAGTTCAGCTCGAAGCGAAGACTGTTCGTTTTCGTTCCGAAAGGGAAAGCGAGATACAGGACAACACTGTACATGCATAGAAGACTCAAGAAACAAGAAATCCCAAAGGAAAAAGGCAAAGTGAAAGGCCGAGAAAAATGAAACGAAACGAACCAGAACGAGACGCGACCGAGAGGCGAAAAGAAACGAGACCGAGTAGTCGTAGTACAAGATGATAAAGAGGTCGAGAAGTTCAAACCAAAACAATCATCGAGAACCCAAAGATAGCAGCAGCAGCAGCGACACCGACCCTTCTCTCCCTCCTCTCAGCACTTGAGGTTGAAGCCGCAGAACCTCCCGTCGCAGTCGCGGCTCGAGTCGTCGTTCCTGCTCGAGTCGTAGTAGTGCCTGACCCACCAGATGTTCCAGGAGTTCCAGGAGTTCCAGGAGTTCCAGGGGTTCCAGGGGTTCCAGGGGTTCCAGGGACGACGATGATGGTTGGATCCCCTGTCTCGTCAGGCTCTCCGGTAGGCCCTACGGTAGGAGTATCCTCGACGATCTCGGTTTTGGTAGGAAGCTCGAAGAGTCCGACTTCCTGGCCAAGACCCTGATATGGTGGAGAAAGGAGAGAAGAAACAGTGTCAGTCACGGCGCGACGAGGGGAAGCGAACGAGACGAGGGCGAGATGAACGAACTGAGCAGGTGCCTTGAGCGTCTGTTGGGAGGGAAGAAGATAGAGAGAGAAAGAGAAAAACAGAAACCGTTTAATAGGAGAAGCTTGGTCGAGGATAGAGAGAGGAAACGAAGGAAAAGTTGACGAACCTTGGAGGCGCACCTCGGTTTTCGAGTTGGGGCTGCCTCGAACGCAGCGATTGCAGTCGAGGAGCTCATTCCAGGGGGAGCAGAGACACTCAGCTGTGTTAGCGCAGAAAGGGGAAGAAGGGAAGGAGGGGAGAAGAAGAAGTCAGCACACACTCCGAGACGCGTCGTCAATCTCGCCTTCAAATCCCCTCGTCCCCCTTTAAAGCGGGACGAAGAGGGGTCCTTCTTTCAGTCCAAGAAATTTAAGAAAGAGCTTACCAGCCTGGATGTCTGTGACGATCCCATTGACCTCATACCCGGAAATGCAAGAATCGAAGTTTGAGACCCAGTTGTCGCAAGACGAACAGACGCCAGGAGCGTTTATGGTGAGAGGCGAGGTGGGAGCGGGGACGTTGATGGGGATGGGCTCGATTTCGACTATTTCGGGGTAGTTGGAAATCGAGTAGGTGTACCCAGCTGCCTGTTGAGGTCGGGAAAGCACAAAAGACGGTTTGACGGTGCGAAGGGAGAAGAGGACGGGGAGAAGAGTGAAAGGCAAAGGGCGTCAGAGATGCAAGGGTGGAAAACGATAGAAGAAGGCCAAGAGATGTATATAGGTATGGAAAGATGGAGAGATGGGAGGAAGAGAAGGGAGGAACGAACGGCGCAACTGGACTGAGCGTCTGTTGTTTGGGGAAGCGAAGAAGAGAAGGCGAAAACGCGAGAAGATATCGTGTCAGTCTGAAGTCTCAGATTAAGAAAAACAAAGTCGAAAGTGATAAGAAGAGGGTAGTCTAGAGGAAAATGGAAAAGGAAAAGGAGGCAGCGAACGCGGGATGGACGAACCTCCCAGGGAGACCTGAATTTGAGCGTCTGGATTGGCGATTGCGCAGTCGGCACAGGCTACGATTTGATTCCAGAAATCCGGTATACAGAGGCAGATGTCTGAACGAGAAAGAACGGGAAGGGAGGAAAAGTTAGTTCGAGACGCGCTCATGACCTCTCGCAGAACGTCGTCCCCTTCTTCGAGCCTGCACCAACGGCATCTGAGAGAGGTTGAAGTAGGAAAAGTATGAGCTCACCCGCCTTTTCTTGAGTGTCGATTCCGACGGAACAGGCAGAGTAGGTTGCAGCCCAGTTGTCGCAGACGGTGCAGATGCCGTTGCTTCCAAAGTCGTAAACAGGGTCCGCGTATGGGTCTGCTCGCCTCAAGACTGAAGAGGATCCAAGGTAGGAAGATCGGGGAGGAGTAGAGGCAGCGAGAGAGAGGGTAGCGACGACGAGGAGGGAGAGGAAGAAGAGGAGGTTGTTCATTTTGTCGAGTGGGTGGGTTGAGTTGGAGACGTGTTAGATGATGGTTGGGATGTAAAAGAGAGAGTGAGAGACTGGTGAGCCATAACCAAATCGAGAAGCGAGAAAGATGGTTTCCTGCCAAGTTGAAGAACGGAAGGAAAGAGGTCAGGAGGGGAGGAGGGGGGACGGGAGGGAGCGTCGGATGTACTGGGAAGCCCAATGCTGTGGAACGAACAGCTTTAATACAATCGCAGAGACTCATGGAAGTTGTATAGAGTTGGGAATCGGGCGAGAGTGGGCTTGGAAGGATGTTTGAGCTTCCGAACTCTCACAAAACCTGAACGGAACCGAACTCGTCGCCTCCTCTCCCTTCTCTCTTCGCATCTCGCTCCTTCGCCAAGCTCAGGCAGTTCGCTTCGTTCTCAAACTCTACTAAAGTAGCGGATGTTTCTAGGTAGGGACGAAGCTGTCCCTTTCTTCCTCGCCCAGGGTCTGGCTCGATCTCTCCGATACCCTCTTCTTCCTTCTGATCTCTTTCCCTCCCGATGGGCGAGCATCTCTCGCTTCCCGTTTTCCTCAACTTCCATCTCCCCCCTTTCAGCTAATTTCACGATGTCAGAGCTACTACAACCCTACTTACTCGTACACGGGGCGAGAGCGAGAACGAACTAAAGCAAGCAAGAAAAAAACGAGAACGAGAACGAACGACGAGACTACTTCCTCAGAGCATCGAGCTGACCCTTCACCTTCTCCAACTCTCCTCCTCCGTTCGACGAGGCAGTAGCTTCCTCCGAGTGGGAGGACTCGTTGCTCTGCGAGACGGCTCGAGAGCGACCGTTCGAGGGAGGAGGGTCGAAGAATTGCTGGAAGGAATGAAAGGACGAAGGTCAGTTTGTTCGTTCTTTTCGACGGCACGAGGAAGATGGAAAGGTACTCACAGACTTCAACTTCGCCAACTTGTCCTCCTCCTCAGCGGATCCTGAACGACCACCAGTCCCCATCATCGACGCTGGACGCGAGAGCATCGAGATGGACGAAGGTCGAGAGTAGTTTGACGAGCCTGAAGGGGAGTTGGGGATGGATTGGAAGTTGGAGGAGCTGTAGGTGGGAGAGGTTGGGGAGATGGGGTGGTTTGGGGAGATGGTTGAGGGAGGAGACATCGTTCGAGGGGCTGAAGGAGGAAGGAAAGGGAGAAGACGAGCCGAGACGAGACGCGACGGGGATCAGCTTCGACTTCCAGAAGCTTCAAGAGAGCGAGGAAATGGAAACAAGTGGACTCACCAGCAGGGGACTCCGACTCTCGAGGCTTGACTCGAGCTCCGACTGCTCGACGGACGAACATCGAAAGCGAAGGGTCGATCGTCGAGACCAGCTCCTCGAACTTGGCCATCTTGTTCTGATGTTGGATGAGCAGTTTCGAGACCTCGTCGACTCGCTGTGAACGTAGAAAACGGATAGATCGCGAGTCAGCTCGAGCTCGAAGTCAGAAAAGAGCGTAGCAGAGCAGCGACGAACCTTCGACAACTCATCTCCCTTCTCGATCCTCCTGAACAACTCCTGCAGCTCCTGATCCACTGCGTCTCCCGACGAGACGGCCGACGAGGGGGACGACTGAGACGACAAAGGTTTCGACTGAGTAGGATGAGATCGAGGAGTGGTTTGACGACTGCTTGAGGTGGAGGTCGAGGTGGTGGAAGGAGGTCGATCCAGAGTGACGACGGGGAGAGCAGGCGATTCTGAACGAGAAGGAGGAGTCGCTCGACCACCCGTCAAGAGCTCGGCGGGTGCTGGTCCAGCGGCTTGGTTGTTGAGCGTGACGAGTCGGAAGATGTAGGCGTAGACCTGTGGGAGAGTCGCGTCAGTACAAGGCTTTGGCGACGAGGGCAGGACGAGGCGCGAAACTCACGTGAGTGTTGTCGGGATCCTCGAATGCGTCTCCGAGAACCTCGTAGATCCGATCCCCGTTTCTGTACTTGGCTGCGAAAGAGAAAGAGACGAAGGGTCAGTTTCGCGTCTCGAACGAAGCAGGATTGAAGGCCTCGAACTCACTCGCGATGTGCTGAAGGATGACCTTGACCGTTCGAAGAGGCATGTCTCCCATCGGCACGCTCTTGTGAGCTCTCGACCGCCATTCCGTCGGAGGCATCTTCTGAAGGAAATCCTCGATGGTTCGAAGGAGGTCGTGAGGGTCGAGGATCTCGTTCGAGAGGTCGTCTTCGACGCTTCGAGCTCGCTTCCAGATGCACTTGAGGATGAGTTCGGCGTGTTTGGCTTCTCTCGAGGTGGCGGTCGTTCCGTTGTCGACGAAACCGATGGTGACTTTTTGGAGGAGGACGAAGAGGGCCCTGGGTGGCGAAAACGCGAAAGGGAAACGCTGGTCAGCTGGAGAAGAGAGAGGAAGAGAGGGGAGGACGCGACTGACTTGAAGACGACCTCTCGCTTCCCTCCGTTGAAGATCCTGAGGATGATCATGTTGATGAACTTCGACAGCTCCTTGGCGTCTGAGAAAAGGATTGACGCGTTAGCCAACGAACATCTCAACAATAGAGCGAGAAGAATCGAACCCGAACACTCACCTCCAGTCGCGTCGTCCGTCTCAAGCAATCTCAACGTCAACTCCGTCAACAAATCCTCCATATCCACCACATTCATCTCCTTGATCAACCTCGGATGATCGCAGAAGTTGTTAAGCGTCTGGATGAGATGCTTGGCGAGTCGGAACCACCGAGGATCTCCAAGGTTCCCAGGTCCAACGAAGACGACTCGCATCTGCTTGATGATCGCTCGAAGGAGACTTTCGATGGATCCTTCGAACCGAGCGGCGTCCGTGGTGTTGCTGAGGAGCTTCTGAACTCGTTTGAGACCGTCGACGGACTGTCCTGGATCGCTGGCGAGGATGGCTCTGATGGCTTGGGTGATTTCGGACGACGACGAGGACGACGAGGAGGAGGGGACGGGAACCGATCGACGAGGACCTGGGAGTTGAGAAGCCGCGACTGAGGTTCGAGGAGGAGCGATTCGAGCTAACGTAGGACCTCCAAATGGGTCCGAGGGAGGTGGACTCGCGGGAGGAAGGCGGGGGGAGGAAGGTTCTGGTGCGTAGGAAGCAAAGGCGGAGGTGGGGAGTCTTGACGATGCTGGAGCTCCGAATCGAGATCCGGGAGGTGCGATTCCTCGGGGGAGAGCCGAAGGGGCTGCTCGAGGGCTGGATTGACCTTTGACGGGGGAGAACGGCGAGGCCAGCTTCTCCGGCGAGGTTGCTCGAGAGGGAGGTCGGATCATCGGCGAGTTAGCGCCAACGGCGACTCGAGAGATCCTGCTCGGTGCTGGGGACGATGGACGAGATGTCGATTCGGCGGAGACGACTCGAGCAACGGGAGCTGCTCGGCCTGGAGGAGGAGTGGGTCCCTGGACGTGCTTGAATCGACCCTCCATCTGGTCGCGTTCGTTCTTCCCGACCTTAGCGAAATCGTAGATGGCTTCTCCTTCGGTCTTGTAGGCCTCACTGGAGGATCGAAGCGAACGAGGAGAAAGTCAGCGACTCGATCAAGTCGAGAAAAAACAGGAGAAGAAGGTCTGCTCACCCGAGGACGTCGAGAGCTCCATTTCGAACCTTCCCGTCCGAGTCTCCCAAACACTTGAGGATCGACGCGACCGAGTCCCTGTTGAGCATCGTCCCAGTCCCACTCTGCTTGATGATGGTCGTCATCGACTTGAGGACCTCGACTCGAGCTTTGGCGTTCTTCATCGGGAGACCGTGAGCGACGAGGATCTGGAAGAGTTTCGACGAGGGGACGACGTGACGCATCTTCCCCTTGAAGAGATCCTGGATGGTGACCTGGAACTTGGTGTCTCCGAGCTGTGCGAGGGTAAAGCGAGGGTGAGAGTCAGTCGAGAAACTCGAGAGCGGAGAGCGAGAGAGGGGGAGGAAGATAAGAGCTCACCTTCGCGATCATCGTCGGCAAGATCAGCTGAAGTTCGTAGTCGTCGAACGAGTGTCGAAGCGCCGTCCCCGATCCACTCGAGAAGTCGTTGATCATGCTCTCGATCAACCCGATGGACCTGTTGATCGACTGAGTGTTGGAGTCGTGCATTCGGATCGCAGCGTACTTGAGGATGAGATCGAGGTTGGCGAGCAGAACGTTCCTCAGCGACTCCTCGTCCATCCCGACCTTGTCCGCTTCCTTGGCCATGTCGACGAAGCAGGAGTTGATCATCTCCACGCCCTTGAGGAAGTCTACCGACGAGTTGTGGTCTCGACTGAAGAGGAGTCCGAAGAGTTCCGGCGAAGCGTGAGGTTCCATCTGAGACGCGAGGAGTTCGGTGTGGTGCTGCTCTGCCTTCTCTCCGAAAACCCACTTCGACGCGTCCTTCTTCGCTCGGAGAGCCTTGGGTCCTGGATCCGACGTCCTGAAGGGAGCTGAGGATCGCTCGGCGAGGGTGGAAGCTGAGCTAGAAGCTCTCGAGGGAGGGACCTTCGACGCGATCGTCGAGACGGGACGACGAAGACCTGTCGCAGTCTTGTACTTCGACGAGGTGGGTCCATCCTCCGTCGACGATGCTCTCGAAGCTGGACGAGATGCCGTAGGAAGGGATCCGGTGGCCATGATTCCTCGAGGTTTCGCGGCGGGAGGAGGAGCGACGACGGGAGCGGGTGCTGGTGCTTTGACTGCTGCTGGAGGAGGTCGGCTCGAGGAGGGTTGAGATGAGGTGGAGGGGGCGGAGGAAGGAGGAGCTGATCCGTTGGAGGAAGAGGAGGCGGATGGTTGGATGGAGGATCGTGTAGCCTGAATGAGAGGGATGACGGTCTGCCTCATCGCGGGCTTGAGCTTCGAGGTCTGTTCCATCGCGTAGTCGAATCCGACGGCCTGGACGACGATGGGGAGGATGGCCATGGCTTGTTTCCTCACGTCTGGACTTCGATCCTCGAGGCAGGAGATGACGGGTCCGATGATGGGAGTGAGATCCAAGTCCGAGGGGTCGTTGGTGGGGAATCGTTCGAGGAGCCAGGCGATCAGCGTCGCTCGGAGGAGAGGGTTGGGTCCTTCGAGACTCGTTCCGAAGCTGGAGAGCATCGACTCGATCCCCTCGGTCGCGTCGGCCATGGCGGTGAGGACGGTGGTTGCTGCTGTTCGAGTACTGATCTTCGCGTCGGAGAGGATGGCGCAGACTGGTCCAGCGAAGAGCTTGATGTGCTTGTCGAAGGGCTTCCCCATCCCAGTCGCGATCTTGTTGATGCTGTCGAGAGCGAGGAGCTTGACCATGATGTTGGTATCGACGAGTCGAGCCTTGAGAGTTCCTCCGATGTCACCTACAGACCAAGAAGAGGCAAGAAAGGTCAGCTCGTCACGTCTCAAAAGCAGAACGAAGGGGAAACGAGAACTCACCAAGCGACGGTTTCAGCCTCGTGTTCGAAGTCAAGATCGCCTGAAGAGTCTCGAGAGCCTCCTTCCTCGTCTTCCAAGCGTCGCTCTTCGAGTCGTTGACGATGTTGGTAGCTCCGACGAGCTTGTCGAGATCGACTCGAGGGATGAGTTCGTCCATCGGATCCCCTCCTCCTCCTTTCCCTCCCTTCCCTCCTCCAGCAGCGGCGACCTTGAGTTCGGCACTGAACCTCGTAGGGACGGGAGCGGCTTGACCTTCGACCTTGGTAAACTCGCTGTTGATGGTGGTGAGGAGTTGAGGGTTGAGATCGTCGAGGAAGGTCGAGACGTCTGAAGAAGCGAGAGAAAACGAGAATCAGTTCGAGAATGGGTCGAGCGAGGACGTGAGGGAGTGAAGGTCAACGAACCGTTACCGACGAAGATCTTGAGAGTCACGAGAGTCTTGGTAGCACTGGCTCGGACAGCAGCGTTCGAACTCTTGAGAGCCGTCTTGAGGAACTCGATGAGGTCTCTCAGAGGGATCCCCGCGACTCCGAAGTCGATGAGGCACTGGTTGACCCAAGCAAGAGCGTCCGACTGAGTCTTGGGAGACTTCGCCTTGGTCATCGGGTCGAAGGCTGCAGCCGCGAAAGAGAGAGAAGAATCAGCTTGAGCTCCGAAGTCGAGAAGTGGGCGAGGAAGTCGCTTACCTTGACCGAGAACGAAAGCCAACGAGGTCTTCTCGGCGAAGGCGACGAGGGTGTCTCCGGCTGGTTTCTTGAGCTTCATGTCTCCCAACTTCTCCGTGAGATGGTCGATGCTGAGAGCGATGCAGGCTTTGGAGAAGGAAGGTGATCGTTCGGCGAGGATGACCATCATTCCGTAGATCTTGGACGAGACCTGCAACGACGAAGACAAAGGAGCACGCGTTAGCTCTTCGCTCGACTCCCCCTCTCCTCTTCCGTCACCACGCTACGCTCGCTCGACAGGGTGATCAACTCACCTGGAAGTTCTTCTCGTTCCACCCCGGGATCTTCGCCCAGAACCTAAACACAACCTCACTCTCCGCCGTCTCAGCCTGACCCTCCTCCAACCACTTGATCATCTTGTCTCCCGCCTCGAGACGGAGCTTCCAGTTTCCATCTCCAAATCCGGTTCCGACGTCGGCAGGGATGAGATCCTCCCACTTGGCTTCGGCTTCCTCGGCGTTGAACTTGTACTTGAGAGGTTCGGAGGCGGAGGGAGGAGGACCTTTGGATTTCGAGGAGGAGGACGAGGAGGGAGGAGGAGCCTTCTTTGCTGGGGGAGGAGCAGCTTTCTTGACCTGGAGGGTGGGATTGAGAAGAAGGAAGATACCAAAGGTCAGCTCGGAGAAATGCAAAAATCGAGCGAAAAGAGACGACGAGGGGGAGGAGGAACGAACGACAGGTTTCGGGACGGGCTTCTTCATCGACACCGGAGGACGAGCGACGTTCCCAGGTTCAGGGAACTCGCTACCGAATCCATTGGAGTGAGAATCGGGGAACTCGTTTCCGAATCCAGAGCCCTTGTTGAGAGGAACGGGAGGACCGTAGTTCGGTTCGTCCTCGTCGGGAGGGAAAGCGGAGGGTGCTGCTGCTGCTGAGGTTGGTGGTTTGGGTTTCGATGCGAGAGGCTGAGACGCGAAGGGACGAAAAGCGAGGGTCAGCTCTAAGTCGCGAACCTTCCTCGATAGAGCGTGAGGAAGAGGGGCCAGAGGGAAGGAACGAAACGCGCTCGACGACTCACCTTCTTGACCACAGGCTTCGCCGCCGCCGCTCCCCCTCCTCCTCCTCCTCCGTTCGTCGCCCCACCACCACCTCTCGCAGGTGCTCCCCCAGCCCTAAACTTCACCTCACTCTTCTCAAACCACTCCTTCACCTTCGTCTTCCTCATGTCGTCCAACCCCTCCAACGCAGGTCCGAAAGCTCGTTCCCCAACGATCTTCATCATCAACCCCATCGACTCGGCACTCGCTGCTCGAACGGGCTCGAAGGAATCTCCCGTGCAGATGGAGAGGGCGTCCGTGAGGGGTTTGACGGACGCGGGAGGAGGAGCTTCGAGGGTGGATTTGAGGGATCGGTTGAGGAACTTGAGGACTCCTTCTTTCACTTGAGGGTTTTTGGATTTGAGAGCGAGGAGGGTGTCGTCGAGGATGTCGGAGAAGGTTGTCTGTGATACGAAGGAGGGAAGAGGAGGGAGGAAGTTAGCGGGCGAAGAAGAGGGAAGGAAGAACGAGACGAAACGAGACGCGTCTCGTCTCGACCTCGAACTCGAACGAACGAAGCACTCACAGAAGCGAACACAGCATCCAACGCCTGACCCAACGCATCCGTCACACTAGCCTTCCTCTCCTTCAACCTCTCCATCAAACTCGTCATCACCAAACTCCTATTCTTCCCAAACTTCTTCCCCAACCCCTTCGCCAGTCCTTCCACCACTCCCGCACCCGCGGTCACGACGTTGACGTTAGCATCCGAGGCGATTCGTTTCGCGATGGCGGTGAGGATGTTGGCGAAGTCTCCGTCGATGAGGTTCGGGGAGGTTTTGAGTTTCTCGTTGACGGCGGTGAGGGCATCGAGACGTTCCTTCCATTTCGTCGAGGCGAGAGCGTCGTAGAAGTCGTCGGGGAGTTGGGAGAGGATGTCGATGGGGGGTGCAGCGTCGGGGACGATAGTGAATGCTTCGGGAGCTTCTGTAGAAGCGCGCAAAAAAAAAAAAAGGAAGGGCAGGTAGAGTGAGCTCGGGATGAACATGACGCGACGGAGGTGAGGGACAGGAACGAAACGAGACGAGACGCGACGAACCTTCCACGGCTGCTCCTCCATCGGCGGCAGCCATCTCCTTCTCCTGGTTCTCCTTCTGCTGCTGCCTCGTGAACCTCTTCTGGACACCACTCCCAGCCTCTCCGACTCCGTCGAAGCTGGCGGTGAGCTCTGTGATCTGGATGGGTTTGAGCTCCTGAAGGAAGGGAATGAGGGCAAGGCCGATGAAGAGGTGGAGTTGTTGGACGAGAAGGGTTCCCTGTTGAGACACGAGCAAAGGAGAGAGAGAAGTCAGTCAGGAAAGAGAGAGGGACGAAGAGGCGAAGAGGGCAGGGAGGGAGGGAAGGAGGAGGTCGAGCTCACCTCGGCTCGAACGAGCTTGTCGGTGTGCCCGAAGATCTTTGGGAGGGTTTTGAGAAGAGGTTTGGGGTTTCCGAGTGTTCGCATTCCGAACGAGCTGATAGAGAAGATAAGCGTCAGATCGAGTTGATCCAACAGGAGAGGAAGCGAACCAAACTCACGAGACGATCTCCCTCAGACAAGTCACCGAGGAAGCGACGATCTTGGGTTGCTTGCTGTCGAGTCCTTTGATCACGTCTCCCTGCAACACCGAGACCATCAGAGGTCAGCTCTCTCGGGTGTTGGAAGCAGCTCGAAGAAAGAAGCGAACTCACAACGACACCCTCAGCCGTTCCCTCGACCTCGATCCAAAGCATGATGAGCTCGAACGCCTTGAGCTTGAGCGACGCTCTCGTGGACCCGAACGTCTTGTCGATAACCGCTGGTAGCACTTCTGGACGCAGTCTGTTTCTCATCAACCAGTCGATAAACCAGTCAGCTTCTCTACCTCGACTCGAAAACACGGACAGCGAGAAGGGAGGAAACGCTCGAAGCGAGGAACGAACCTCGCACTCCCCTCTCCACTCTCCCTCACCAAACTCCCCAGGGCTTCGACTCCCTTCTCCTGAGCGACAACCTGAGGATCTGTTCCCCACTTCTTCAGCAGGTCTGGGTCTCTGTTGGAAACGAACGAACGAGGGAAGAAGGACGAAACAGGAAGGTGAGCTCGGTTAGTTTCACGCGGAGGGAGGAGAGAGGCGAGAGGAACGAGGGGAACGAACGAGATGTACATCCTGAAGAAAGGATCATTGTCGGATGTTGTGAGTGCAAAGCGAGCGATGAGGTCCGTGTAGGCTGAGAGACGAGCTCGCCAGTTCTATGTGGACGAGAGGAAAGGGAGAGGGAAGGGGAAGGAGGGGGTCAGGGACGAGCTCGCAAAGGGTTGGACGGAGTTCGGAGGGAGATGATGGAGGCAGCGATGGGATTGGGAGAGGCAGGATCGTTTGGAGAGGAGGAAAGATGGCCTCTGAAGTCTAGTGATGGAGCTTCTACTGCTAGAGATCCGGTTGAGGGAGGGGGTGATCCGTCCCTCGACGAGCTCTCGAGCTCCCTCCTCCTCCCCTTCTCCTTCTTGAGCTCTCCGTTCTACCGGAGCCTACATCCCTCTCGTCGAGATCTCGTATGGAGCACCTCACATGTATGCGCTCATACTCGAAGGTGCCTGCCCTGAGATGTATGCTCCTAGGGATTCGACCATGGCCCGAGTCGAGTCTCGAAGGAGCTCAGATCTCCTTCCTTCACCTCCTCCTCCTCCTCTCGTTCCCCCTATCCATGCTTCCATCACCATCTCCGGCTCGACATATACATCCAGACACTCCTCCAGCCCTAAGGCGTACTTTAAATCACGCTCAGGAAGTCGTGTCTCCCGAAGACAACGAGGAAGATGGAGACTGACCTTGTGTACGCTTCGTTCAGGGAGGGGGATGGTTGAGAAGTCCTCCTCCGCCGGGGGAGCGCCATGCTCGTCCATTCCAAGATGTAAAGTTTACGAGGAGTCCTTGATGTGTAAGCTGTAGATGGAAGTTCGGACGAACGAGGATGGGGGGGGGAGGGGAAAGGGAGAAGAGGAAGGAGGGTCGATGTTTGTGGCTCGAAAGGCAACACCCAAGAGGACGCGTTTCGTTTTCAGCAAAGTCACGTCCGAGGAAGGTTGATTGTTGTTTTTACTTTGAAGAACTTGCAGAGAACACTTTTCAGCCTAGTCCGCACCAGTGACGAGTCGAACTTGGCTCGGAAGGAAGTTTTCGAGAAATCGAAGGAGCGGAAAGGAAAGGGGCGAGCGGAGAGAGAGCGACGGCTGCTCGTCCGAGCTCTTCAAGAGAGAGTTTGTGAAGATTTTCTTACCCGTTTTCAGTCGATCTGAAGCTCGCAGAGAAATCGCTCGCCCAGATGTTCTCTGTGATCATCACTCAACTTTTCCTCGACTTCCTTGCCCCTGTTCCTGGAAGGTCTTCGTTTCGAACTCGTCCTCTTCACCTTTCACTCCCCAACGCTCACCATCCAGCCATCTCCCCCCTCCTCCACTTCACCCTCCTTTCCCTTCGCCCATGTTCTCCTACTTCACCTCGTAACTTCAACTCTAAATCTCCCCAACCCTCGTTCATGCTGGCTTCGACTTCCCCTCGAGTGTCTGTGCGGAAGCCGACGTCGACGCTCCGAAAGGAACGAGACCGATCCACTCAACAAGGATCCGTATCTTCCCTCCCACCCTACTCGGAACTCTACTCTCCAATATCCAGCAAAGGGGCCAGGCTTGGTTTAGGAATCCTGGAGAGGGAGGAGTCGGACGGCGAGGAGGAGGAGAGTCATCAGGAGGAGGAGGAGGAAGAGAGGGAAGGTCGAGCTCATCGACCTCCTCCCGTGGGAAGCTCAACGACTCCCACTCGTTCTTCAACTCTACCAGCAACGACTCATATCCTCCTCTCCTCACCTTCACCCTCAACCCGATCGTTCAACCTCACTCCATCCCGCTCATCCTCCTACACGTCCTACCACCTCACTTCCCCTCGTCCCCAACCTCCTCTCACAATCAACACCTCCTCCACCCTCCTCCCAACCTCTTCCTCCGTCTCCCTCCTCGAAGAATCAAGCTCGGACGAAGGATCGTTCGAATCCCCCGTCACTCAGTTGGACAGACTTCTCCTCAGAAGTTCCAGTGCTCTAGCAACCGCTCAGACGCTGCTTTCGGGGACCTTGACCGCGAGGGGGAGCTTGCTTGACTTGGACGAGAGAGGCAGGGAAGGAGACGATTCGCTCAGTAGAATCGACGTCGAGACGAGGCTGAGGTGAGTCGCATCTTCTGGTATTCACAATTCCGAGATCCTGGAAGAGGCGAGCTGGGGAGAGAAGGACGGAGGAAGGCGAGGAAGGGAGGGAAGGTTGAGCTCGTCCCTATCGAGCTGTGTCTCTCGTTCTGCAACCTTCCCTCTTTTCTGACTCTCTTCCATCCTTCCTCTTAACCTTCTAGGACACGTCGGGACTCGGAACTCTACACCACTCGAATAGATCCCCTCTTCAACAGCATCTCCCTCCTCCTCTCGGACCTCGAACGCCAAACCCCCTACGTCTCCTCCTACGCCTCCCATCCTCTGCGCACTCGCCTCTCAGCTGTCGGAACCTCCCTCGGATCAGTCCAGCAGGTCGATGCATCCTACACCCCTTCCTTCAATCCCTCTCATCAACGAAGCAATAGCCATATCAACCTCCCCTCCTCGCCAAACGGTGGTCCCGACGACAGCTCGGCGGTCCAACCTCCTCCTCAAAGTCCAGCGACGAGCTTGCTTCACAGCTTGCACGGAAGGACGAGTTCCGTCTCCAGTGGGAAGAGCTTCTTCCTTTCCCCACCTCCGTCAAGTCCAATATCGAGGTTCGCCTTCCCAACTCCAGCATCGAGTCCTCCAACCCAGACGCGGTTCCCTTCGACCACCTCGACGTCGTCGTCGACTTCGACATCGAAGGATCGGACTCCCAACGCGTTATCGAGGGATCGGACACCTACCACCTCCACCACTACCTTCTCCTCTCCGCCTCAACCGAGATCCTCCCATCCTACTCCATCCCTACACCCCTCTCCCTCCCTCGACAGGATGCTCTCCTCCTCCTCCTCAACAGCCAACTCCGACGCCTCGACCTCCCCGACTCGTCCTCGAACAGTCTCCACCTCAGCAGCACTCGCCGGAGGATCATCGTCGAATCGAGACTCAGCAAACGTCAACTCCCTTACCCTCCATACCCCCTTCTCCTCCGCCTCCTCCACGTCCTCCTCGTCACGCCATCCCTCCCCCTCCCCCTCTGAAGCAGACGAAGACGCCCTACGCACCTCCCTCCCACCGCCCTTACTCTCAGGAAGTCCAGTCCGTCATCGTCGATCCCAATCCCCCCTCCCTCACTCCAGCACTCGCTCAACCCCTCCATCAGCCTTCCGGACCTCCGCTTCTCCCTCCCCAACTCCCGTCTCAGCAACTACAACCCCAACGATGAGCACCGTCTCCCTCCCCAGCACCAACTCGACTTCAACCTCGTCACCAGCAGAAGGAGAGAAGAAGGGTGGGCAAGTGGGAAGTGCAGTCCTCGGGAACGAGTCCGTCGCGATGGCGAGGTTGAGGTCGTTGGGAGCGTTGAAACCAGCTGCTGCTGCTGGAGAGGGATCACCTTCGTCGTCGAGCGAAGGCACTCTTCCTGCCGGATCGGAAACTTCGACGGGAGCAACGAAGAAGTGGGGTGTCCCAGGGTGGTTCGGTAGGTAGCTTTCGCGTCTTCGTTCCGTCTTGCATCTTCGCCTCTCTCCCCACCCATCCTTTCCTCACATCCACACACCCTTCTCTCTTTCTACTTGCATTTCTCTCTCTCTATCGGGTTCAAAGTTCTCTCTTTCTTTCTCTCTTCATGTCTTCTTTTAACGACTTCAACGACCCACCTTTCGCTTCGTTTCGCTTCCGCTCCCTCCTTGGTTCTGATCACCCCTCCTACCCTTCCTTGGTAATGATACAGCCACCTCATCATCTTGGCCTAGCCTACCTTCATCGCCTAGTCTATCTTGATTGCGTACGTACTCTATCAATCACGCTCGCTCGCTCGCTTTTCTTGATCGTTTGGAGTTCGGGTCGGACGCGTCGCGAACCGAACCGATCTCCTCTTCCCTCTCTCTCTCAGCTGACAACTCACTCGCAACTCTCACACCCTCTCTCTATGCCTACGATAGTCTCGTCTCGTGCTCGAGTCAGAACTTCTTCGCCTTGGCTGCGATCTCCCAACCTTCCGAATCTTCAACCGCCTCTTCCGCCGCTCTCCCTCCCCTCCTCGGCTCCCCTCCTGGCCCCTCCTTCCCTCCAACCACCACCCACCATGTTCAAACGCAACAAATCCTCTCTTTCCCCACCCATCCCACCTCCCAAACCCACCTCAGAGCAGCTCATCAACCCCCCACTTCGTGCGTCCCTCCGTCTCGCTTCCCCCCCGTTCGTCGAAGCTGAACGCTGAACGCTAGCCGGCTTCCTTGGTTCGTTCCACCAGCAACCAAAACAGCAGCCCTCCAAGCTCTTGCCTCGCTCGACCGTGTCAGTGCTGGACGAGGAACAAAGGAAGAGCAGGAGGGGTTGGAGGTTTTGAAGCAGTGTGAGGCTGAGCGGCTCTGGTTGTCAGTTCGACGCGTCCAGTCGAACGCTGATTGAGGGCGTTTGGTGTTCGAACAGACATGCTTCTCCGCAACTCTCAAGGACTGGACTCCTGGGAAGTCGCTGCTGAGTTGGCTGGGTTGGGGGATGGGGTGAGTTGGGTCGAATCACGAGCAGGGGGAGAGGAGACGCGAGCTGATGTTGCGTTGCGTTTTGGGGTGGCGAGAAGAGGAAGGGCAAGATGAGACCGGATTTGAAGGAGACGTTGAGGAGGGCGAAAGAGGCTTATGGGGATGTTCTGGGTCAGGGACCATGGGAAGAGGACGTGAGTGCTTGAAGAGAGGGGGAAGGGGGGGAAGAGGGAAAGATGGGGCGCTGATGCTCGAGTTTCGGTTTGGGTTTGTAGGACTTGGGATCGGGATTGGAAACGGAAGATGAGAAGAGATCAGCGAGCTGTGAGTACGACAGAACGCAAGCAAGCAGACGCGAACGGCGGATCTGACGACGCGTCGACTTCTTTCCTTTCCGTTTCAGCGAACGGACGACCTCCTCTACCTCCGAAGCTATACGCTCAATCGGACGGTTTCACAGCTTCTCCACCCCGACCACCTCCGGTCTCGTCCAAGCTCTCTCAGCAACTCGCAGGACCCTCGTCTCCAACCTTCAACCCACCCGACGCGTCGACGCGCCCGCCTCTCCCCACAGAAGCCGTCCCTCGATTCAGCCTCTCCAGGTCAAACAGCGTCCTGTCGACGGCAAGTTCAATGCTGCCTCCGTACGAGATGATGGAGCCGAAGAGGGCTGTCGGAGGAGGAGGAAGTTCTGGGTCGAGTCGCGTTCGAGGAGGAGGAGGGCTGTATGGAGATCGGGGCCAGCAGTTTGATGGAGGGAGGAAGGGCTAGCGTTTTCAGCCTGTCTGTGCTCGTACCAGCGGTCAATGAACCTGTAGAGGCTTTCTGGAAAGCGTTTGGTTGCTTCGGACGACGCGCGTCTAACCGAAGTCGTTCGCCTTTCCTGCTCGCGAGTTCTGCAAGATTTTCCAGAAGATTCGAGGTCGCCGATGATCTTCGCCCATATACTCACTTCTCCTTTTGAACAAAAGAAAATCTGAGGAGGTAAATGACGTTTTTTCGCTTCGCAACCCGACCCGAGCGGAAAAGTGGAGAGGAGAGCGTCGAGTCGAGGTGACCTCCAACACCTTCCTTCTCCCAGCTCGCTCTTTTTCTCGTGAGCTTATCCTCTTGCTCTCAGTCCCAGGGATGTCTTCCAACTGACCCGATCCCCCTAGCAGTCCTCTCATCATGATCCCCCGTTCCTCCTACTTCTCTCGGCTCGCCTCCTCCTCCACCTCCTTAACGCTTCGTTCCTCCTCCCTCTCCTCCTCCCTCGGCTCGGTCTCCTCCCTCCTCCCTCGCACTCGACCTTACTCTTCCTCAGGCTCAGGATTCGTAGAGGTTAGTGCCTCTTCCTCGCTCTCTACGCTCTCAAAATCTTCCCTCGCTGACTCGCTTTCTTCTCCAGCCCGAAACACGAATCACGACGTTGCCGAACAAGATCATTGTCGCTACGAACGATGTCGCTTCCCATATCCAGTCCTTAGGAGTCATGGTAGCAGCAGGGTCGAGATACGAGACGAACGAGAGTAGAGGGTTCTCCTATATGTTGGCTAAGCTGGCGTACAAGGTGAGTACTTGAAGGAGCTTGGAGGAGGCAGGAGGGAAGGAGAGGAAGGAGCTCGTGCGAGCTTCGTTTCTTGGGATGGGAGCTGGGCGAGAGGCTGGAGCTGGGTCGGAAGATTTTCAGACGGGATAGAAGGCGGTGTAGAGCCCAGCTATCAAACTGAGGCTGGCTGAGAAGGGGCGAGAGGCCCTGGAGGAGGTCTCCTTCCTTCGCTCGAGCTCATCGCTGACGTCGCTCTCCTTCCTCCTCCTCCTCCTCCTTTCCCCTCTCTTCCCTCTCAAACCTCCAGTCCACCTCCAATCGATCAGTCACCGACTACGCCCTCGACATGGAACGACACGTCTCCAACCTCGCCTGTCACATGGGTCGAGAAACCACCCTCTACCAAGCTCACTTCCCAGCGACCTCTCTCTCACCCGTCCTCGCCCTCGTCTCCGACACCATGCTTCACCCTCTCCTCACTCCTTCGGAAGTCACCGAATCCATCCTCGCAGCCAACTACGAACTCCAACTCTACGACGAAAAGACGGACGCCTTCCTCATGGAGGTCCTTCAAGACGTCGCCTTCGGAGGAGAAGCTCTCGGTCGACCCAACCTCCCCAAACCCGAGACGGTCGCGGCGGAGATGAACGAGGAAGGAGAGGTGCTGAGCACGGGTCCCGTGGAGGGAGGAGACGAAGGGGAGATCACGAGCGAGAAGCTCAGAGCGTTCAGGGAGAAGTGGTATAGGCCAGAGAGGATCGTCGTCGCTGGAACCGGAATGGATCACGACACGCTCGTTCGCTTGACGGAGCAGCAGTTCGGACACCTCGGAGCACCACCACCTAGAGATCCCAACGCGCCCATCTGGACTCGACCTCCTCCCTCTGCCTCGTCGTCGTCTTCGGGCTGGATCCCAAACCTCGTCGCTCCCTTCCTCTCTTCGTCGTCCCAAGCTCAATCTCAGGCCAAGACGTTCGCTACCCTCTCTTCACCGACTTCGGAGGATCCTTTCGCTATCGGACTGCCTCGGACGAAGTACACGGGTGGAATCAAGATCGACGAGAGGGCGGAGATGGAGAACTCGCATGTGTTCATTGGGTTCGAGGGAGTGGACGCGAACGACGAGGATGTGGTGAGTTCTCGTCTTCCTTTCTCGCTTCCGACCTCGATGGCTAACTGATCCAACCTGTTTCTCTTCCTTCAGTACGCTCTCGCTGTGCTCCAGATGTTGCTAGGAGACGGAGCCTCGTTCTCTTCAGGTTCGTTTAGCCTCCTCGCGTCGAATGAGTCGCGCGTTCGAAAGCTCACCGTTTCCTTTCGTTCCTCCTCAGGTGGACCCGGAAAGGGGCTACTGTCTCGATTCTACACCGGAGTCATGAGTGGAAGTTACGGAATCGACAACGTCAACTCGTTAAACCTTCCCTACTCCGATGCTGGTTCGTCCTTTCGTCCGCTCCTTCATCCTCCCCCTACTCTCTCGCTGACCTCTCTTCCCTCCCGCTCTCTCTGTCTCGCAGGTCTCTTCGCCGTCTCCCTCACCTGCACCCCCGAAGTCCTTAACAAATACCTCAACCGCCTAGCCTACGAGCTCTCCTCCCTCCTCGACCCTTACAACCTCGCCTACCCCGTCCGACCCATCGAGCTCTCGCGAGCCAAGAACCGTCTGAAAGCAGCCATGCTCTACGCTCGGGAGGACCCTCGGGTGGAGGGAGAGGACTTGGCCGCTCAGGTGTTGACGAACGGGAAGAGGATGGGGCTGGGAGAGATGGTGGGGAAGATCGATAAGGTCACGATGGACGATCTGGCGAGGGTTGCGCATAGAGTGATGGGGAGTGGAGAGGGGAAGACGAGGGAGGGGAAGGGAGAGTTGACGATTGTTGCCAGGGGACCGGTGGGAGTGGAGAAGGTGGTGGGGATGGTCAAGAGGGCCTGGAGTGCGAAGGGGTTGACGGTGGGGTCGATTTGAGGAGGTAAGTCTGAGAGAGACGAGGAGGCAGCGAGAGTGGACGCGTTGAGCTTGAGGCTGACCTGACCTTCGTGCTCTTCTCTTCTCTTCGTCAGAGCTGGTATGAGGTCGTCGCTAATTTTCACTTTGTACTCTTTCTCCTTGCTTGTATCCATACTGCATTCACTCCTTCCCCCCCCAGCCGCTCGTCGCGAAAGGAAAACGCCTTTCACCTCGTCGTCGCAGCGCTCTTCTTCATTTCATTTTTGGTTCACCGAAACCCATGGAGCACACCTCTGGTAGTAAGTTTCAACCCTCTCCCCACCTCACCTCTCTCTTCGACGCCTCTCCACTCTCCACTATATATTATTTATCCTCCGGCGCGACGTTCTTCCGTCGACCCGTCCGCTCCTCCCTCCCTTTTTCTCTCTCCCTCAACCACGTCCCTCCTGCCTCAGTTCGCTCATCATGTCTCTCCCACCAGTCCCCTACACTCCCATCGTCTCCGCCCTCCTCGAGACTTACTCCTCCTCCCTCTCCTCCAAGACCATCGCTCCTCCCGCTCCCATCTCTTCCTCAGCCTCGCCTTCCTCCGTCGAGCTCAACTTCAGCGTCCCTCCCTCGCCAGATCACCTCGTCGAAGGATCCTTCCTCCCTGGAACCTTCATCACCAAGCTTGAATCCGACGAGGCTGGAGGAGAAGGTCTCTACAACGTCGTGGTGAGTCGCATCGTATCCTGAAGCTCGGGTTGAGCTTGAGACGAAGCTCACCATCCGCTCTCCCTTCCTCTTCTTTCTTCCCTCGACCAGCTCGATCCCAAGCCCCGGACTCCCTACTCGTTCCTCCTCGCAACCAAAGACTTCCACCCTCAATCCGACCCAATTCGAGCGCCCTTCCTCGTCCACTCCTATCGACTCCTGCTTCTGCTCGAGCAGGAGGCGAGGAAGACGGGCAAGGGGAACGAGAAGGTCGTTGCGTCCTACGACTGTGGAGAGAAGGCTGGAGGTGCGGAAGCTCACAAGAACGTGAGGTTTTTTGTTGTATCGGACGAGGAGCTGAAGAGTGAGTCTCGAGTCATCTTCACTTCTTTGTCCCTTGGAGGAGGGCCGTGAGGGGCGCGACGTCGAGCTCACCTTCCCCTCTCTTTTCTTCGTTTCGCTATACTTTTCCAGCGCCCGACCTCCCCAACACTACCACTCAATCACTTCCCTCGTCACTGAACTCGGAAACCTCGACTCAAGAGCTCTCCTCAGTCTTCGCGAAGCTCCTGGTCGACTTCATGCCCAAGGAGGGATCGTACAACCTCATCTTCACGGCTCGGCAGTTCTTCGTGGTACCCAGGAACGACGAGGGAGGTGATCTTGGAAAGGGTGAGGGGAAGGTTGACGGAGGAAAGTTGTTGGGTGTGCTTTGAGGAGAGGGAGGGGTTGGCAGGAGGGAGCGAGGAGATGTAGACTTGGTCGGATTCGACAGTCGAGTGATCAACGAACGAAGAGGATGGCGTATGAAAGTCAAATCTTTCGTGAATTCTCGCGGAGCAGGAAGAACAGAGCTACGGGTCTCAGGGTTCGCGGACACACAGGAAAATCCCGAAGTCGACGCGTTGCAATCGACGAAGATTTCGCAGAACCGCACCGTTATGTCGAGCTTTGATTGTTGAGCAAGCGGGCATTAAGAGAAATGATATCTATTAAGTGAGGTACTATAGATAGGATCAACGTATAGATTAAGGCCGAGAAGGAGTAGCAAGAGATGAGGAGACAGAACAGCATCGACAACAGGACGAGAGAGAAGAACGAGCGATACCGAGAAATCGACAAGAAAGAGAGGAAAACATTTGGAAGGGAGAAAGAGAAACAAGAAGAACAGAAAGCGAACAACAAATCGAGAGCAAGCGAAACACAAAACGAAAACAACAAGTCCGACGCGTCCCAACCTCCGACCACCCTCGTCTGCTACCTCCCAGTCCGACCCTTCCCTTCACAAATCTTCACTTATAAGCCACATGCTACTCCTCCCCTCCCCAACAGTTCCTCAAAGGACTCCCACCGACCCTCCATCCATCCCCTCTCCCCTCCTTCGTGGCGATCTTCCTTCCGTACCTAAACTTGACGAACCGCGGTCCATCTGCAAAGAGCACGATCCGTTGGCCAGAGAAGTAGGCGCGGTGTTGCTTGTAAAAGACCCTGACGTGATCCACCTTCTCCACGCTCGACCAAGGCTGAGGTTTGTTCGACGCGACGGCGACGGCGGTGACGAACTTCCCTTCGTCGTTCTGCTCGAACTTGAGCGAACTGGAGACGTTGGAAGGGAATGATGAGAGTGATGAGAAGATGGACTCGTCGATGTCGAGAAAAGGAGCGAAGGGGTTGGAAGAGGGAGAGCTGGCCGCAAGGTCGAGGAAAGAGGGGAGGGTGGGTACGACGAGGGAGGAGAAGGAGGTGGGAGCGGTGAGTTTCGAGGAGGACGTGGGCGGCGACGACCTCTAGAAGAGTGATGTCGAGGGTGAAAGATCGGGGTCGGTTGGATCGAGGAGATGGTGTGATGGGCAGGGTGGGAGTGGGAGTGGGAGTGGGAGGAGAGCCATCGACGACTTGAATCTCTTCGACGAGAACGACGGCTGAGGGGTTCGATTGAGGGAGCTCGTTCTCGACGACGGCGACTCGGCTTGCGACACAGGAAGCCCTCTTTGAACCCTTCTTGTGCTTGCGAGCTCGAGGCTTGTGCGACCCCTTCCCAACGTCGGTAGAGGAGAGAGAGGGAGAGACAACGGCGACGACCTCCTCGTTCGTCTTCTTCGGCTGATGCCTCCTACTCCTCTTGTTGTGTTCGAGGTTCATGAGTTGAAGGAGGAGAATTGGGAGCGACGGTGGTAGCGTCGATGATGGGGTCGGAGAGGATGGGGAGGGTGAGACCTTCGAGGGAGGAGGAGATGGTTTCGATGTTCGAGTCGAGCATGAGCTGAAGTCCGAGAGAGTTGATGGCTTCGACGACGATGGCGTCCTTTTCCTGAGCGACGTTGACCTCCTCGATGATGGAAGACTTGGGCTGATTGGTGGAGTCGTCGACCTCGATGGCGAGAAGAGAAGCGAGGGAAGAAGAGGGCGTGATGGGACCGTTCGAGCTCGAGGAGGAAGGGGAGAGCGAGGAGTCGGACGAGGAGGTAGACAGCGAAGGGGATGGAGGCGATTCAATGGACTGGAGAAGGCAGGAGCAGAGATGTAGAAGAAGGTCAATTTGGGTTTCTTGAGCGTATGGAGAGAGCGTGAGAAGACAGGGAAGAAGGAGGAGAGAAACGAGCTCACCTTCGATTCCCCTTCCTCCTTGACGAGTTTCCCTTCCATTCCAACCAACCAGCCCACTACCGAAGGAACAGCAGCGTCGTTGACGAGTTCGGGGTCCGAGGCTCTCCGGAGGTTCCATCTTCGAGCGAGGAGAGGGAAGGGACGGGAGAGGAGGGAGGGATTGAAGGGGAGAAGGAGTCGAGGTCGAAGGCGGAAGAGGTCGATGAAAGGGCTCGTCGTGTGGGTCGTCCGTCCTTCTTTTGGACGAGGGTCTCCGGCTGAGAGACGGAAGGCTGGTAAGAGATGCAAGAAGGTAAAAGGGGAAAAGTCAAGGATGGTCAGAAACGAAGGCACGGTGGTTGAGGGAGAGAAGATGAAGGAGGAGGCGGGAAGAGGGCTGAAGCGAGGGCGAGTTCGGGGGCAGAATATCGCTTTTGCGAGGACAAGAACCCCGAAGAGCTCGAAACAGACTTGGAGCTACGAGAATGAGATCGGAGACTCACCATGAGAATCTTCGAAAGAGCCCAAACGACAGGCGTAAGAGAAACGACAGCCGAAGTGAAGACAACTTGCGACGCGATAGGTCGGACGGATTTGAGGATAGCGAACATGTTGGATAGATTTGAAGAATTTGGGATTGATGGGTTTGAGAACTGGTGAGCTTGAGGAGCGTCGAGAGTCGAGGTGGTGCGCTTTGAAGGATGTGGTTGAAAGTCAGAGTCGCTCGACCCTCCCCCCTCTCCCTTCCCTCTCCCACTCAATTCCGGGTCACCTGACCTGCAACAGCTTTCGACAGCTCATATTCGAGCTTAAAATCTGCTGGGGGGGATCGAGAAGCAGGTTTTTCGTGGTCGTGAACGCGATGTCTCAAAGTCGACGCGCGCGTGAATTTCGAACGCGTCGCGATCGGTCGCGATTGCAGTCGAAGGTCCGGCATGGGTTCCGACGATCACATTGGTCCTCACTCATCTACGTCTCAGGACCCTCCGTAGAGATCATGTGCCCAACTGGTCGCCTTGTCGGGACTCGGTTCGAGCTCAACGTCGCTCTCCTCGTCGTCACTTCCCGCTTTTCTTCCCTCTCACTTCTCCTTCTTCCCTCTTCTAAAGGAGCCTACACTTTCAGAAGATCTAGAGGGGAAGAGGCCCGGGCTGAATTCCTCCGCTCTAGCTTCCCCTGTTGAGATGACGACGCATGCTGTTTTGAAACTCCAAGACCTTCGTGTTTCCTACCCTGTGCTTCCTCATCCCCAACCCTCACCCTCTCTCTTCAGCCTTCAACCTTTTTCTACACCCACATGCTCGCCCAATCTCTCCTCCTTCTTCTCCTCCTCGCCACTTCAGCTTTCGCCTACCCTCAGCAACAGCAGAGGAACGAGAAACGAGACAGTGAGTTCGAGCGAGCTCAACCTTCCTTCCTTCCCTCCCGCCCGTCCTTGCCCTTTCTCCTTCCGCCTGCATTCCTTCATGCCCCTTCTCTCGATCCGAGGACACTCTCGTATGGAGCTCCACAAAACCTTCACCCTCCCACTTGACGAGCTCTTCTTCCCGTCTCATTGAGGTCTGCCGTCTTCCGTCTCTCCTTGCTGACCTCGTCCCTCTTTCCTCCCCGTCGTGCCCCTTCCTCACAGTCTTCGGAGACCTCTCAGCCGCGTGGGGCGACGTGACAGGAGCTTTCGCGACGGCTACAGACTTCGCTGGTGAGTACATCTGACAGGAAGGAGAGCGAAAAAAGCTGTGCGAAGGGAGGTTACGAGCTCGCTAGCGAGGAAAGAGATCGACGTCGACAGGATCGCTGACCTTTTCGGTTCCTCTCCCCTCTTTGCAGGTTCTATTGGTCAGGCTGCTGCTACAGCTGGTCAGGAAGCTTTCTCGAGGGTAAGTTCTCTTCGTGTTCGGTATCTTCAGCAGGAAAACCTGGGCTCACGTCGTCCCTCTTCTTTTTGCAGGCCTCAGTAGCTGGAGGAGACGCGACCGCCGCTGCAGTTTCGGCTGCCTCTTTGGCCTCGATTGCCTTTGAATCTCAGGCATCTTTGGCTTCGAACGTGGTGACTGGGGCTGTCGCGTTAGTACCCTCGAAAACCCTCTACTCGTCGAACTTGAGCTGACTCTCTCCCTTTCCCTCTTCGTCCATCAGCACCGCGACCAACTTCGCTGAATCTCAAGCTCAAGTCGCTGCCTCAGCCGCCTCCAAGTACGCTTCCGAGGGAGGTGCTGCCGCTACGTCCGCCGCTTCTGTGGTGAGTTCATCGCCCTGCGTGCCTCCGCTCGACGCGTTGAGCTCAGAGTCACACCTCGTACCTTCTTTTGCAGGCCTCCGTCGCGTTCGAGTCTCAAGCCTCCCTCGCCAGTATCGCGGCCGCCTCCGCCACATCCAACAACTCGGGAGCTAACCAGCGTGTCGGATCTGGACTTGGATTGATGGGTGTGACTTTGGTGGGAGGAATCGTCGGCGCTCTCGTCGTTTCGCTCTAGTTCAAGTCGACTCTTCTTCCTTACTCTTCCGGATCGTTCTTACCTCACTTCTTTAGCTCTCAGCTTTGAGCTCTCCGATATGCAACTCCTTTCTTAACGACTTGCTGCTCAGCGACCTGTTCGGCTGGAAAAAAGGGGAAGGCTCGCGTCTGACCGACATTGCGACGCGACTCATTCGTTGATTTAGCTCACGCTTCCAGAGACGTTTGAACGACAGGAGTCTGAGCTCGAAGCTTTGTACCAGCTAGTTCACTCAGGGAGCGAAAAGAGGTCGCTAAACGAGGAAAGGAAGGTGGTTGCTCCGAAGCGACGCGTCGTCCTCTTTCTTGCTCTTCCCCGTGAACCACAATCTCCCACCCTTCTGCTCCTCGCTTGTTACAGTCTCTCCCTCTTCCCTTCCCTTGCTGGTGAGCTACGACGGCGCTCACTGGCCGGTTGCCCTGCGAAAATTGACCGACTTCGGCTCCCGCAGGCAGCAGCTGCCGAGTCCTTTTTGTCTCTTCTTTTCCTCCAGCAGGACGACTCTGATTTTGATGGAGGGCCTGAAGATGGACTCGGACGAGGCCTACGTACTCTTGGCTGAGATGTAGAGAGTTTTGGGGAAGAAGGAGAGGAAAAAAGAGACCAGCATGGGCTCAAGGGAAGCGAGAGGAGGGAGGACGACGCGAGCTCACCTCGTTGCTTTCCCATGCTTTCTTCTCCTCCTTCGTCCTCTTCTTGAAAAATTGAAGTATACGATGAGATGAAGAAAGTTCATCTCTCTCCCCTCGTACCAGAAACATACTTCCAAACGAAAAACAGCAACGAGCAAGCTGTTGATCAAGCCCGCAAGAGGAAACCGCAAGCGAGCTCTCCCTCCTCGCAGCTCTCGCCTCCTCCCAACCTCTCGTTTTGACCTCAAACGACTCCCTCCCTTCCTGCCCTTCTTCTCTCTCGTCAACACACCCAGTTCTACCACCATCTCCTCGACTACGACTGTCTCACCTCGGGCTTCGCTTCAAGCTGGCCTTGCTTCTATGCATCCTCGATCGGATGGGGATCGACTCGCACAACTTCCGGACGAGCAGAGGAGGAGAAGACCCACTCAAGACTCGTCAACGGGCTTAGATCCTTCCACGGGTCTGCCGCTGGAGAACAACAGAAGGTCGCAGAGTGGACAGAGGAGAGGCACGGCAGAAGGGAGAGAGAGAAGGTGAGTTCAGGAGAGCTGAGTGTAGGATGAGTCGAACGAGGGAGGCAGGCAGGTTGGGTCCAACCAGGTTGGCCTTGGGCGGGTTCGTCGAACTCCGAAGGGGGAAGGATTTCTCGCAGAGGGGACTTCAAAGGAAATTCGAGTATGTATACTCGAGTTGGCTTCTGTCCTTCTCTTCTGCTAGAAATCTCGAGGGATGGCCTGGAAGAGAGGACAGCTCTCAGAGTGACGTTCTCTCTCGCTTGAGCTCTTGCCCTTTGCGACGACGGCAACTCTCCCCGCCGAGCTCCCTATAGACTTCGAGCTAGCCTATCTCGGGGAGAGGGGGAAGGGTTCTATATACCCTCATGCTTGTGACTTTGAGTTGTGGTGGTGGCGATAGAGCTGGATCGTTCGAGCAGCTTCCCCTTCTCTCTCTCAGCTCTCGCTTCGCACCTTCCTTCTCTCTCTCCAGAGCTGACCCAACTTCCCCTCTTTATCCTCTAGACCTCGCAACCCACAACAACAGCAACAACAAGCTCCCTCTTCCCCTCGAACATCTTCTTCTCAACCCATGAACCACCTCCTCGTCGCTCCCTCTTCCCCTTCCGGTCCCAGTCAAGCTCGACCTCAACCTCTTCCTCCTCCTCAATCCCACGGAGGTCGTTCCATCCACTCCCACTCCTCTCACGGTCCTCCTCCAACTTCCAACACTCGTCGTTATCGAGCACCAGCACCAGGAGGAGAGTTCGACAGGTCTCTACCACTGAAATCAGCTTCAACCTCAACCGCAACCGAGCTCGCCGTCGATCCATCCTCCTCCAACACCGCGGCAGCTTCGTCCTCCGCCGCCTCCTCCTCCAGACCGGACGCAGGAAAGAGTCGAATGCTCTTCAACCCAGGAGGAGAGAAGCAGTCCAACAACGGTCCTCCGATCTCGAGTCAGAACCGAACAGGAGGAGGAAGCGTCGGCACTCGTTCCATCTCCTCAGCAGGACGTCGCGAACGAGGATCGTCTTCGAACGGGAATGGGAACCACGCTCTTCCCAACCAGACCATCAGCAGCAACAACCCCGTCGGTTCCTCAGGAGGATCCCACACCATCGTCATCAACCCTCATCCAGGAGATCGTCAACTCTTCGACCCTCGTCTTCACGATCCCGTGAGATTCTCCCTCCAGTCGAGAAGCGCTCCTTCCGTCAGCTCGAACTCGACGGGCACGACGGGGACCACCCATCTTCACTCCACCAGTTCGGCTTCCCAGAGTACGGCTTTGTCGTCGATCCACGAGCCTGGGGACAGGGAGAGGGAGAGGAGGAAGAGGAGGGAAGGGAGCGAGAGGAAGTCGAGTCGAGCTGGAGATCGAGACGAGACCAAGAGTCGGAGCTCGGAGGGGAGTGAGAGTTTGAAGGATAGGCAGAGAGGGAAGGGAGGGTGAGTCCAGACCTCTGCTCGGTTCTACGAAAAGCTGGTACCTTAGCTGATCTTGTCTTCTTGGGCTTCACAGGGATACCGGAGTGCTCGGTGCGCTGAGAGAGCGTTATCGAGGGATCCAAGCTCTAGAGGCTTCCCTCGTCGACGTTCATCGAAGGATGGGACGAGACGAGACCTTCCTGCTCGGTGCTGGCGTTTCCATCGGACCTGGGATGGGAGACGACGGATGGGTGGAACTCATCAGTCGTCACATGAAGTGAGTTTCGCCTCTCGTTCAGCTCGCTTGTCGCCCTCGAAGCTGACCTTCGCCTCCCTCGTTTTTCCCAGACTCGCTCACGCCTACCACGACTTCCTCACCGAGTCCCTCGATCCTCGACTCCCCGCCTCTCTTCACTCCCTCCCAGTCAAGTACAACATCGCTCCTCGGCTGTGGCAAAACGGATTCCACCTCATCATCGAACGAATTCGAACGACGTGGCTCGTCCCCTCTACCTCCCCTTCCCGAGACCTCGTCTCCGACTCGTCAACCTCCGCCTCAGCTTCCTCCACCTCCGAACGAGCTCTCGAGCACCTCACCGACTATATCCTCGACGCCTACTCCTTCTACACCGCTCTCCTCGACGAGCACGTCGTCAAGGACTTCCGCTCAGCTTGGATCGAGGCCCTCGGAGATCTCGCGCGATACAGGATGGCCGTCGCGAACCACGTCTCGCTCCTCGCTGCCTCGTCGGAAACGAGCGATTCTACCATCCCTATCACCATCGCTAGGATCGACGACGAGGACGTGCCTCAACCGAGCGGGAACAGCATCGGGAAGGACGTCGCCGACTCGTGGGACGTTGAGGATCGAGATACCTGGAGGACGACGGCGAGGGACTGGTACGCGATGGGAGTGGCTGAGAAGCCTGGAGAGGGACGGCTGCATCATAGGTTGGCGTTGATCAGTCGAGAAGTGAAGGGAGAGGAGCAGAGGGCTCTGTATCATTTTTCAAAGAGGTCAGTTCGAGCTTTCTCGTCGCCTTCTCAATCGCGGACGCTGACGTTCCTCCTCGCTCATTCTTTTCGCTTTCCCTTCTTACAGTCTCATCACCAACAACGCTTTCCCCTCCTCTCGAGAATCCCTCCTCCCCCTCTTCGACTCGGCTCTCCAATCCAAACGATTCCACCCCGACGCGAACGCGTCCGAGCTCTTCGTCCTCCTCCACGGAATGATCTTCACCAAGATCCAACTCGACGACTTCGACGACATCTTCGCTCGGTTCTTTGAACGTCTCGAGGAGGAACGACTCGGTACCCATCCGATCTCTCAAGTCGAGTGGATCCAGATGGGAGTGATCAACCTCGCGGCCTGTCTGCAGTACGGACTCGAGGATGGGTTGCTGAAGAAGGCTGGAGCCGAGGAGACGACTAGGAAGGGAGGGCGGAAGGACGTCGTCGAGACTGGAACGACGCCTCAGGCGATCATGATGCACTCGGGAGGGAAACGAGCCGCTGAGGGAGGAGAGGACGCCTTCGACGTCGGACAACACGTCGGTTCGGACGGAGCAGGAAGCGACGACGCCCCAGTCACCAACGGAACCTCATCAGCACTTACCGAGACCGGAGAAGTTCGCTCGCTCGTCAAGAAGGTCTTCTCAGCCGAGGACGAGGAATCCCTCCCCCTCCCTTTCCGACACGCTCTTCGCCTCTCTTTCTCCATCCTCTCCTTCTGCCTCGCCCACCCCATGCGAAAGGATCGACTCGACAACTCCATCCTCAACCCTTACATCCCCATCTTCCTCACCTTCCTCTCGACCATCATCAAACAGCCAGCCGCTCTCGCTCTCGTCGAACGCTCCGTCCCTTGGTCCGCTCTCGTCAGCTTCTTCAACACCATCCCTAGGAAGGTCGACGTTCGCGTCGAAGTCTCTCCGAAGCTCACTGGAGGAGGACCGCTTCCCGAGGATTGGTGCCTACGAGGAATGGAGTGGGTCGGAAGGAAGGTCTTCGAACGAGGATTCTGGAAGCAGAAGTCTCAGGCCGATCGACCTGGTCCTCGTCAAGAAGGTCCTCGTTCCGCTCAAGTCATCGCTTCGGAGATGGACGTTCTTCAGTTCGAACCCGAGGGAGCCGACGTCGAGCAGGCGCTCCAGGAGGGAATCGTCGATGGAGAAACCGACAACGCAGACGCTCAGGACCTCACCGCTCGACGATGGAAACGAGTCGCTTGGTCCCTCGGAGTCTTCGTTCGACACGTTCCTGGATTCGGAGTCGATCTCAATGGAAGGAAGGTCAAGATCGTGGAGGGAGAGAGCTTGGACACGAAGATGGTTCGGTGGGAGAAGGAGAGGGTCAAGGTTAGGGAGGAGATGGAAGCGAAGCTGAGGAGGGAGGAGGACGCGAGGGGAGAGTGGACGGACGCTGAGAGCGGCCTCGACGGAGGAGACGACGAGGAGTACAGTGATGATGATGGAGAGGACGATCCCGATCTGAGGGAGCTGAAGGTGAGTCTTGAGTTCTCGATCTCGTTTCTTTTTGCGACGCGTTTCGGTTCTGACTATTCTCTGCCTCCTTTCCTTCTCCTCAGGCTCAACGACGACACCTTAGATCGATCCTCCAGGCCAGCCGAGTACGACCTCGTGGACCTCGACCAGCCAAGTCCCTCACCACCTCCTTCGCCGCTCTCTCGACCGGACGAGCTCCTCGAGGACCTCGACCCACCTCCTCCTCTCGCAACCTCCCCTCCGTCCTCGCAGGATACACCGTCCTTGTCTTCGACACCAACGTCCTCCTCTCCTCCCTCGCTCTCTTCACCGCCGCCGTCGAGTCCTCGAAGTGGACGGTCATGGTCCCTCTCCCAGTCATCACCGAACTCGATGGACTCTCGAACCAACCAGCTCCCCTCGGAACCGAAGCTTCCAAAGCTCTCGCCTACCTCACCTCGCACATCCGAACCCACTCCCGAACGCTCAAGGTCCAAACCTCGAGAGGAAACTACCTCGCCGACCTCACCATCCGAGCGGAGGACATCACGTTCTCGTTCTCCAACTCGTACAACCCGGAACGAGCGAGGAACATGGACGACCTCATCCTTCGAGCTTGCTCTTTCCAGGAGGAGCACTTCGTCGATCGGACTGGGATCCTTCGAGTCAACGACAACGTCGCCGAACAAGGGAAGGAGGGCAAGGCCAAGGTCGTCTTGATGACGTTCGATCGAAACCTCAGGTTGAGGGCGAGGGCCAGAGGAGTCGAGAGCGTCGACGAGAAGGGAATGAAGAAGGTCCTCGCTCTGGAAGGAGGAGACTAGACGTACCTCCCTCCCTCCCTCGAATCTACTGGAATCACTCCTTCCTCGATAACCTCACCTGGAACATCAACCCTTCCACCTACCTCGCTCGAGACGCGTCTGTCCAACAAACAACGCTCGGCTCTCCCCTCCCCTCCTACCTCCCCACCTTCCCGCTTCCTCTCGTTTGAATTCCCGCTTCTTCCTTCGTCGGTCGCTCTTCACGGACCCTCGCCACTGGAATACCGAGGCTGCCTCCCTTTTCGTTCTGTTTGCTCTTCTCTACGTCCTCGGACCGAGACTCTCCCTCCCTCCCTTTGTTGTTCTTCGACTCTGACTCGTTCACGCTTACGCTCGTAGTCTAATCGCTTCCGTCTCCCTCATGCTTCTCACCTTGCTTAACTCCTACTTGCTGTCTCTCTTGTTCCCTTGCTCGCTTTGTTTTTCTCTGCTCGTAGCTTCACGTTCGTTTTCTTCGTTTGGTTGAGTCGGAGGCGGGACGGTACAAAAGACGCGTTCTGACGGTCCGCAAAAAAAACTCGGTTCGAGAGAAGCCGCTTGGAAGATACGCTCGGACCCGTTCGTCTGTGTGTGAGAATGTGAGAATTTGCCTCTTGCGTCGCCAAGGGGGGAGCGAGAGGTTTGAAACGCGAAGAGCTCGCCCTCGGTCTTCCCCTCCCTTCACCTCTTCGCTCCAAGCTCCCACCCCTGGTCCTTCGGAATCCCTCCGAGACACAATCGTTCTTCCGTTGATAGTTTTCCATGGATCGCTGACCAAAAAGCGTGGCGAGCGCATGAGTGATCGTCGCGATGCGCTGAAGAGACGAGGAAGGAAGAAACGGAGCTCACGACTCTGGAGTCCTTCCCTCCTCTCCTCGCCCATCCCTTCTGCTCTCTTCAGATCGTTCGTTGAGCTCAGATATGAGCAGCACTTGAGAGCTGACCCCTGCAATTAATCTTTCCCTCCCTATCAAACCCCGCTCTCTACAGTACAAGGCCCGGCCTCCTTCGTTTCCCTTCTCACGAAGCTCAACTCTCGCTCGCCCCCTGCTCTGTTTCGATGCCTTCCCCTCCACCTTTCTCGCTTCAACTCTCAACCGGATTTGCCAAGTTTTAGGGCTCGCACATCCAGCTTTTCATTTCGCGTCTTTTTAGGAAGGTCAACTCCGACGTCCACCCTCTTCTCTCCCTTTCTTCTCCTTCCCCCTCGCCCCTCCAGCCGCGAACAGGACGACCGACAGGCTCTCCTCCTCACCTCCAACTATCAACCCACACTCCTTCGACATGTTCCTCCAGCAACGCGATAAGCCCTCCAACGTCTCCCAGAAGTTCGAGGTCGAGATGTGGCAGGGACGAGTCCACATCAAAGCTCTGCATTTGTCCCTTGGCGACGCTGCTGGTCAAGCTGTCAGTTCTTCCTTCCTTCCTTCCTTTGTCCTTCCTCCCTTTCTTTCTTACGATCTGCACTCCAGAGAAGCTGACCTTCACTTCCTTCGTTCTGTCACCCAGGTTCTCGGGGTAGTAGGGCTGATCTCCTGCCTGATCGTCTCGTCGCTGCTCTTCTACCTTCTCGTGAGCTTCGCGTCCCTTCGACTTGGGCGCTCTTTTTCCTCCTTTTTCTTCTCGAGAACCCATACCCTGACTCCCTCCCTGACTTTGCCTTGCTTGCCTGCAGTCTCACCTCATATACGTGGGGAAGGGAGCTAGGAGAGAGCGAGGTCAATCCCTGAAGCGATTCCTTTCGACCGATCGTTCGTCCCAGCTTCCTTTCCCTCTCCTCTTCCTTCCTTCCCTCCTTCCCCTTCGTCTATCTCTTCGCTCTTGGATCCTGAAACTGACTTTCCACAACCCTTTCCCTCCCCTCATCTAGTCGGAGTCTACTTCCTCTGCCTGCTCATCAGCGACAGTGAGTCTCAGCTTCGCGATCCCCTAGTCTCTTCTTCGTCCCTCCTCTGCGACGCTATCGTACCTCTTCGCTCGCTGACGATCCTGCTCCACCAACTCATGCTTCTTCTCTCCAAAGTGGGCATGAGTCTATCAGCGATTGGTGACCTGACGTGGTCCCGAACCGTGAGTCGCGTCCTTCCTCCCTCAACTCGCCTCCGTACCTTTTCCTCGCTGACCTGACTTCTCGATACCTCCTCCTTCTCAGTACGTCATCAGGCACTCCTCTCTCTGCAACTTCCAAGGAGTCACAAACCAGGTGAGTTCTTTTCTCCCCTCGACGTTTCGATCTCAGTCGAGTTGACGCGTCTTGTCTTTCATCAGTTTGGCGTCACTGGCGGCGCGTTCTGGAACCTCGTACTTGCAGTCCAGACTTTCTTGATCCTTTTCGTTCGATACACGCCCCCTAATTGGGTGAAATGGGTCGTCGTTCCGTGCGGTTGGATCTTTGCCGTCGTTCGTCCTCCCTTCTTGCCAGTCCTTATTCGCTCGTCTTCGTGTAGCTGATCGCTTGCCTCTTCCCTTCGTTTTTCAACAATCAGCTCATGAACATCATCGGACCCATCATGAACACGGCACCATTCTCCTTCTATGGTGAGTTCCTCAGTTCCCTTCCTCGTTCGAGAGACGACGCGACTCGATGGATGCTCGTTGACGACGAGACTGACTCTTCGCTTTTTTCCTCGTCGCTCTTCCTTGTTGTTCTTTCTCATCGCCAATAGGTCAGGTGATCTGGAATTGAGTGGGAGGGAGAAGGGAGGGTGGGGAGGACTCGAGCGATTCTGACTGTCAACCACATCCGTCAAAGCTCACCACCTCGACCCTCGACGCTCTTCAAGCTCAACAGCACTCAATCCCATCATATTCAACCTCTTCAAATCTATCCAACATGTTCTCCATTCTCAAATCTGTTCGACCTATTGCGTCGCAAGTCGTCTTCGCGTCGACTGTCGTTTCCCTTACGCCCGTCGTCTGGGTCCTTTCTAAAGTTCTCAAGGTGAGTCTCTGATCTTATTCTCGTGGTTTCGAGTCTCATTCGAGCTCTTCGGAGATCTTGTCCTCGCAAAAGCGATATTCTGCCCCCGAACTCGCCCTCCTCTTCCCGCCTCCTCCTTCATCTTCTCTCCCTCAACCACCGTGCCTTCGTTTCTGACCATCCTTGACTTTTCCCCTTTTACCTTCTTGCATCTCTTACCAGCCTTCCGTCTCTCAGCCGGAGACCCTCGTCCAAAAGAAGGACGGACGACCCACTCGACGAACTCTTCCCTCGACCTCCTCATCCTTCGACTTCGACTCCTTCTCCCCTTCAACCCCTCCCTCCTCCCCCTCTCGTTCTCTGATCTCGGTCGAAGATGGAAATTCCGGACATGCGTCGGATGTCGAATTCGTCAACCTTGCCGCTGTTCCCTCTGTGATGGGCTGGTTGGTTGGAATGGAAGGCAAACTTGTCAAAGGAGAAGGAGAAAACGAGGTGAGCTCGCTCGTTTCTCTCCTCTTTCTTCCCTGCCTGCTCAAACTCTCTCCATCCCTCAAGACTCCCAAACTGACTCTCTCCTACATTGATGCTCCCGTCTTCTTCAGTCCATCCAATCTCCTCTCTTGCCCTCACTCTCTAAGACCTCCTCCTCCGACTTCGAGCTCTGCCCTTCCTCCTCGAGCTCGAACGGTCCCATCACTCCCTCTTCTTCCCTCGCTTCTCTTCTCGCCATCGAGGTCGACGACTCCACCAATCAGCCCAAGTCTTCCATCATCGAGGAGGTCAGCGTCGCTCAGGAAAAGGACGCCATCGTCGTCGAAGCCATCAACTCTCTCGGACTTCTGCTCATGCTCGACGCCGAACCCATCGCCTCATCCCTCGAAACACCCACCACTCCAGTCCTCTCCCTCCCTGACCTTCACACCACTTCCAACTCCTCCCCCATCACGTATGATACCCATGAGTCTCGGACCTCTGGAAACAAGCGGTCGAGAAGGCATCAGTCGAAGAAGACGAAGACGGAGGGCCCTGCCGTCGTCTCTCCCTCCGGTCCCTCCGTCGAGGTGGCTCAGAAGTCCTCCTTGTCCAGACCTCGCAGGCACAAGAAAAGTTCCAAGAGGGTCTCCCTCATCGCAACTCACCCTATCGTGGTAGTTGAAGAACCGCTCACCCAATCGAAGGTCTCGGCCATCGTTCTCGTCGAGGAAGTTCAAGTCGACGCTTCTTCTCCTCCCACTTCCACCCTCCCCATCACCCCAACTCCTCCATCCAACCGACCCCGATCCTCCACCCTCCCCACCACCCTTCTCGAGGTCGTATCCGCCCACGTCCTCATCGAGACTCATCGCTCTCCCACCTCCGCCTCCTCCACCGTCAAACCCACCCTCCCCTCTTTCCTCGACCTCGCCGTCAGCTCTCCCTCCTCCAACGCCTTCGTCCCCTTCCTCGACATCGACGAATCCCTCTTCGCATCCCTCGCATCTTCTTCTGTCGTCTCCAGGGAGCTCAAGTTCGAGCAGAACGAGGAAGGGAAATTCGTCCACGCCGCCGTCGCGTCCAACAAACCTCAGCCTTGGTCGAGCGAGGAGACCGTGGATCACGTCAGGGTATTCTACAAGCACCACCGCGCCTACTTCTCTGGCCAACGGATCGTGCTCTTCGCAGATGGACCGCGGTTCGTCAAGTTTAGGTACGGGAAGAAGATCGCGACGAAGGAGGGGAGAGGGGATGGGTGGAGGGTGGGAGGGAGTCCTTTGAGGAGGAGTTGGGGAGGGGAAGCGTAGAATGTGGTTGATGGTGATCGGAAGGGAAGGAGGTGGTGGGAGGGCAGGAGTGTAGGGTGGGAGGAGGGTGGATAGTTGGGTTGCGTCGGACTTGTTTTCGTTTTCGTTTTGTTTCGCTCTTCTCGATTTGTTGCTCGCTCTCTATTTGTTAGTTACTCTGTCTGATTTTTGGCTCGCACTCTGTCTCGATACTTGCTTATGCCTCGTAATCGTAATCGTCGTCTTCGTCTCTCGTCCTTGTTGTCGAGGCTGGTCCTCTTGTTTTCGTTTCGCTTCCCCTTCTCGTCTGTCGTTCTCGTTTATCTATCTCTTTCATCGCATCAAGAATTTCAACCTCTGAGAGTCTCTCATCACGTCATCAATCTCTCTCTTGTCTCGAAGTGTAAGAACAAAAGGGAAGAGGAACCGGACGCCAACGCGCGTTCGATCAACAGCGGAAGAGCGACGAGCCGAGGAAGCACTTTGAATCTACAAGAACCGTAGTTTCCTAGATCTCATCACCTGTCTCAGCTAAGGTTGCAGCAACACCTTCGTCTTGCGAAAAAAAAACAGCATGCAAACGAGAACGCAAAGCAAAAACAAAGGAGACGCGACCATAAGATCCCTCCTCGCTCCCCCTCCCCTCTTCCTCTTCCCCCCACTCTAATCTAAAACCCATCCCGCCCTCCGTCTAAGCCATCCCACCCTCCCCTCTCTCCATCTCCCTATCCTCCTTCGCACTCAATCCCCTCTCGTAGATCCTCCTAAACTCGTGCAGCGTCAAACTCGTCACTCCCAAACTCAACACCGTCACCAGATCCCTCCCGCTGAGCGCCTCGGTCTGGAACACGCCCTGCATGAGAGGGATGTAGATGAGACCGAGTTGAGCGAAGAAGGAGACCGAGCAGGTGAGGAAGAGCATCCGGTTTTGGAGGAAGCGGCAGCCGAGACCTCGGTTTTGGATGGCGGAGGCGAGGTCGAGGAAGACGAAGGTGGTGAAGGTCTGCGAGATGGAGTGGAGAAGGACGAGTGGAGAGGGAAGAGAAGAATGAAGGAAAGGATGCGAGGCAACGAGGAAGAGGAGTCAGCTTCGAAGGGCGCGCGACGAGATGAAGAAAGACGAGCTCGAATCGAGCAAGATGAAACAACTCACCATCGTCTGATCTCTCCGAGAGAGACCTCCATCGTCGATGGTTTGCTGAAGATACATGAACAGCGTTCCGACGACGATGATCGAAGCCGAGAAGATGACCCTGGCGAAGAGTCGAGCGGTGAGGATGGGCGCGTTCTTGGGTCTGGGTGGTTTCCGCATGATCGCCCGGTCTACTGGGTCGACTCCGAGAGCTTGAGCAGGGGGACCTGCGAGGCGAAAGAACAACAGATGGTCAGCCCCGCGAGGGTGAAGGCGAAGGCGGCGAGGGAAGGGGAGGAAGAAGGAAACGACGCGACGCGACGCGAAGGAGGGACGAGAGACAACGACGAACCATCCATGAGAATGTTGATGAACAAGATCTGCATCGCGTTGAGAGGATTTGTCATTCCGAAGGCGGTAGAGATGGTGATGATGGAGAGAGCGGCGACGGCGGTGGAGAGTTGGAAGACGAGGAAGTTTTGGATGTTGTAGAAGATGGATTTTCCTGAGCGACGAAAGGCGGGGTGAGAAGATGTGAAGTGAAGTCAGCATCGTCGAGCTCGAGCGTACTAACAGCGGGCGAAGGAGTCAAAGGCGAGAGAAGGACGAACCTTCCTCGACGGCAGGCAAGATGGTCGCGAAGTTGTCGTCGACGAGGATCACGTCGGCCGCTTCCTTCGCTACGTCCGTTCCACTCTTCCCCATCGAGATCCCGATATCGGCCATCTTGAGAGCAGGTGCGTCGTTGACTAAAGGGAAACGACGAGAAGAAGGGAAGTCAGCCTCGCCAAACGAAGACGCGTCGAAGGAAGAGGAAACGTACCTCCGTCTCCCGTCATCGCTACCACCGCTCCCCTAGCCTGGAAAGCCGCGATGATCACCATCTTGTGCCTCGGTGTCACCCTAGCGAACACCGTCACGTTCGCCACCCGATCCTGCAGCTGCCTCTCCGACAGCAGATCAATCGCCTTCCCCGTCAGACAACTACTCGTCCCAGCGTTCAACTTCAGCCCCAAATCCCTCGCTATGCTCAACGCCGTCTGCTCTGCGTCTCCCGTGATCATGACGACGTGAATCCCAGCCGTCTGAAGAGCAGCGATGGCGTCGGCGACTCCTCGTCGAGGAGGATCCAGCATGGCTTGGAATCCAGCGAAGACGAGTTCCGACGTCGAGAGGGATCCAGCGTTGGCTCCTCCTTCGGCTGATCCGAACCCGTAAGCCATGGCGACGACTCGAAGACCTTTGGAAGCGACGAGGGAGGCTTTGGCGAGGATGGCTTGTTTGACGGTTGGGTCGAGGGTAGGAGTGGAGGAGTCGGAGAGGTAGTAGAAACGACAACGGTCGAGGACAGCCTCGATGGATCCCTTGAGGTAGAGGAGTTCTTGAGCGTCGGGGGAGGAGGAGATGGTTCCGGAGACGACCATGTACTTGTTTTCGGAGTTGAAGGGGATCTCGGAGGTTCGGTTGAAATTCTGAGAGGGAGAAAGAGGGTGGTGAGCTTCGTTCGATTCGACCTCGACTCTCGACGCGTCTTTTCGACTCACCTGGCGTTGATCCTCGTATCCGAAAACCTTGAGGACGTTAAGGAGAGCGACATCCGTGGACTGTCCGACGTTGACTCCGTGCTCGTTCTTGAAGGCGTTGTTGCAGATGTTTCCGACCTGGATCGTCTTCTGGAGGGCGGCCGAGGGAGCTCGAGGAGGGTGAACTTCGTCGAACTCGGAGAGCTCGTCGACGGTGTAGGCGGTTGTGACGGTCATTTCGTTCCGAGTGAGGGTACCTGTAATGAACGAGGAGAAGCGAGAGTCAGTTCAAGCCACGAGAAAGAAGAAAACGCGTCAAACGAACCAGTCTTGTCCGAGCAGATGACGCTGACGCTTCCGAGTGCCTCGACACTGGGGAGTTTCTTGACGATGGCTTTCCGGTTCGACATTCGAAGAACTCCGAGAGCAAGGGTGACGGTGGTGACGATAGGGAGACCTTCTGGGATGGCAGCGACGGCGAGAGAGACTGGTAAAAAGGAGAGGACGCGACGAGTCAGCACTTGTCGCTGTTCGACGCTTGAGGAACGCTCGAGCTGGGACGTACCTCCGATGGTGAACATCTCTAGCCAACTCCTCTTTTGGAAGACTCCAATGAGAACGATGACTCCAATGATAGCGAACGAGATGATGGAGAGCTTCTTGGCGAGTTCGTCCATCGAGATTTGGAGAGGAGTACGCTTCTCTTCGACCTGACGACGGGGAAAGAGAGGCGATCAGCGTCCCGTTTCTCTCGACATCTCGAAGTGACGAACTAAGAGTCGACTCACGTCCTGCATCATCGAGAAGATAACTCCAAACTCGGTCTTGGTTCCAGTTCCAACGACGATTCCGGATCCGTGACCTGAGTCGGACGAGATGAGATTCGTGGTCAGCGTCAGCTCCCGTCCCCTACCTCCCCAAGCCCATCTCACGAGCTCATTCGACTCACCATTCCTAACCAGCGTCCCCATGAAAGCTACACAAGTCCTCTCACTCAACGCCAACCCTCCAGCCTTCCCTCCGTCGTCGTGATGTCCTTCTTCCTCCCTGACCGGCTCGGTCCTCTTCTTCGCAGGCTTGGTCTCTCCGGTCAAAGCACTTTCGTCCACCTCCAGTCCAACGGCAGAGATGAGTCGAACGTCTGCTGGAACTCGATCTCCTACGGCGAAGGTGACGAGATCTCCTGGGACGAGGGTGTTGGCGAGGAGGGTGAGAGGTTGGGAGTCCCTGTGGGGAGGAAGACGAAGACGAGGAGAGGACATCATTCAGTCGAGAGAAAGAAAATGCGAGGAGAGTGGGTAGGTTGCGGACTCACCGGATGATATGGCAGTAATGAGGAACGAGTTTCGAGAGCGCTTGGAGCGACTGCTCCGAACGTTGTTCCTGCACGAATCCGACTGCCATCCCACCAACGAACACCCAAGGTCAGCTCTCCTTTCCCTTAACCTCTGCGCCTACTCCCAGACTACAACAGAGACGCTGAGACTCACCCGTCAAAACAATCGTCACAGCAACGGCGATGCTGATCGCGTCGTCCTTGTTCCCGACCAACAGACTGACGACCGCGCTCCCGAGAAGCAGGAGGATCAACGGGTTCTCGTAGATCTGCTTGAGAAACTTGAGGAGGATGTGCTCAGAGGCTGCGACTTGGAACTCGTTAGGACCGTGGGTTGAGCGAAGGTGAGGGAGGAGGGAGGAAGGGAGTCCCGTCGTTGCTGAGGTTGGACGATGATGGGAGAGAGTTTCCTGGAGGAAGGAGGGGCGAGAGACGATGGTACAGGTCAGAATATGCGCCCGAAGAGAGAATGGGGTCGAACTGTCGAGGGAAGAGGCGAGGAAAAGGATAAAGGACGGAGGGAAGGAGGGGAAGGGAAAGGGACGAGCTCGCGCGAGGCCGCCAGCGAGCGAAGGCAAGAGAAACCGTCGAAGACTCACCTCTACTGTCAACCTAGCAAAAACCTCACTGGGAGTATCATCCCTCTCCTTGCCATGACCTCCTGCCCCTCCAAGTCTCTCGTAGTCTGCACTCCCACCAGCTCCAGCAGCTCCCCCTCCGATCCCAACTTTCCCAGCGACCCAAGCCAACCCTTCCCCCAACCTCTCTACGAGCCCACCCTCGCCGTGATTGCTTCCACCGTAAGCACTTGTCGAGTCGTTGTGGTGATGATGGTGGTTGTGCTCCAATACGAAGCTTGGAGCTCTCCTCAAAGTAGTAGAGTAGGCGAAATCGCTCGCTGGCGAATCGACCCCAGCTCCTTCGTCCCCTCCCATCGGGTTGCCTCCGGTCGAGGACTCCTGAGCTTCATGCTGGTTGCTAAGGGGTAGATCGTAGTTGCTCCCTCTGGACGACTGGTTGGGGTACGGGCGGCGAGGAGCGAAGGACGAGGAGGGAGGGTTGTCCGAGGAAGAGGAGGCGATGGAGGGGAGGTGACTGGATTTCGTCGGAGGGGGAGAGTAGGGAGGCATCCCGAGGAAGGAGAGGAGGAGGGAGGACGAAGATTTTCTTCTCGGTCGATGAGAAAGGTGGTCGAGCGGCTCGCTAGGCCAGCGAGAGGAGAAGGAGGGGAAGAAGAAGGGAAGAGGGAGAGCGGTTGAGGGAAGGGAAGGGAATCGAAAGAGGTTCAGCTTGAAGCTTGGTTTCGAAGCTTGCTGCGACTGTGCTGGATTGGGTTGCTGTTGTTTGGTTTCACTACGAGAAACCTGCAAAGACCAAAACGGATATCATAAGAGCTGGTACGAGTTGCAGCAAGGGACGCGAAGTTTCAAAAAGCAAAGGGAGAGAAGCAGCGAGGTAAAGCAAAAGAAGCAAAGAGCGAAACGTGCGATGAGAGAGGGACGAGAGGCGAGCGAGGACGACGAGAGAGCCTTCACGCGAGCGAAAACGACGCGTCAAAATTCCTGAAGATCAAGATGCGAGGGAGGAGAAGCACTGCTCACTGTTCATTTTACTGCCAAGAAGGGAAGAGACCGCGGAAGAGGGATCCTCCAGGTCCATGAGTCGCGCCGCCGTTCTAGGACGTGCTTGTTGGACTGTCAGCGCTGTTGGTGGGAGCGTCGGTAAAGTCGGAGGGTTTCTACAAGAGAGGAGAGAGAAATAAGTCAATCTCGCGAACGAGAGAGTCGAGAGACGAGACCGGAAGTCACCAGCTGACTCAACACCGTCAGTATCCCTTTCTTGAAGTCGATCAGATCCGTCTTCTGCTTCGCGACCTCTTCCATCGCTTGCTTGACAGTCAACGACGAAGACGCGTTCTGATGTTGGCCTCCAACGATGTCGTCAGATCCAGCGAGGAGGTCTGAAGCAGGAGTTCGAGGCGAGGAGTCGGCGGACTGGAGGGAAGGGAGGGAGAGGGAGGGTGAGCTTGCTCGAGCTGCGAGGTCGCGTCGTCGCCGAGAAAGAGAAACTCACGTGTATACCGTTCGAAGCCCTCAGCTCCTTGTTCTCTCGCTCCAGTCTCTCCTTCTGCTCTCGCTCCTTGGACAGATCTTCCTTGAGTCCTCCAACCTCCGATCGTAGGGCAGCAGTCTCGGATCTCGTTCCAGCAAGCTCCGTCTTGATCTTCTCGAGCTCGACCCTGTTAGTTTCCGTCGTGTTGTTGACCGCCGCGAACTGGAAGTGCGAGCGGGATAAGGGAGGTCAGCTTCGAATGCAAGAACGTGGAAAGACGACACGACGAGAGAAACGAACCTTGCCGACCTCCTCCTCCATCATCTCGAGTCGAATTCTCGTCGTCATGCTCTCCTTCTCCGTCTCCTCTCGAGCCTTCAGCAGCTCCTCGACGTGGGAGAGAATACCTTCGAGTCCGGCGTCGCTCGATCCTCTAGCCTTCATTTTCTCGATGCGCGAGACGATCTCGACTGGAAGGAGGTCGATCTCGTGCTTGAGTTTGGCGAGTCGCTTTTCGGTGTGCTGGACGTAGAGGTCCTTCCCAGACGATGTTGAGGTTCGAAGCTTGTCGAGAGTGACTTGTTCCGTGGAGAGAGAAGAGCTGAGGGTTTGATGCTTGGTGAAAAGGTTGAAGATCCTGGAGGAAACGGAAAGGATCGGGGACGGAAAGGTCAGACGCGACAAAAAAGACGGAGTCGAACGAGACGACGCGGATGTACTCGAGAATCTCGTTAAAGGCGACCGCAGGAGGCGGGGCGGGAGCGAGCTTGGACAGAGACTGGATGGAGAAGGGAAGTCGCAAGTCAGCTTAGGGGAAGAGTCGAATTCGTCGAAGCAGGAGAGAAGCCGCAAAAGCTCACCTTTCGACGAGGAGATTCCATCTCGACGACGTCGATCTCAGTTTGACGGGAAGAAGCCTCGCTGGAGTGGCAGAACGTCTCGGCTCTGCTCTTCCGTCGACAGAACCTCCGACACTGGAGATGGTTCCTCGTCTTGAGGACGTCGAGGGACCCGCGTGAGAGTCTCGATGAGTTTTCGGTTGGGACGAAGGTTGAGTCAAGGAAGGGAGAGGAGCTGCCGATGTCGATGCTGATGGTGGTCGAAGAAAAAGGGAGCGAAGGAGCAGGTGCAGATGCGGGCGGAGGAGTCGCAGCGTTGAACAAGATCGAGGCCTGGAGGACGGGGAAGGAAGATCAGGCCAGGTCAGTCGAGGAAGCGCGGCGATGGAGGAGAGAAACGAAGCGAAGCAGGATGCAACGGACCGGATCTATGTGCATCTCGACAGGTCCATGTTCATCCTCGAAGACTCGAACGAGATCGAGAAGCTGTCCCATCACTGAAGAAGAAGGAAAGAAAACTCTGTTCAGCGACGAAGTCGCGTCGCCGTCGCGAGCTAAAAGATGAGACGGACCTGGACAGTTTTCAGGAGTCTTTCCCTGCTGGTAAAGCTTTTGGATTTGCTTTGAGAATCGATTGAAGAGACAGGAAGCGAGGGAAGGTCAGCGCGAGGGAGAAATGACAAACGACGAACTCGAATCGAATGAACGAGGAGAAGAAGCGCGATCGGCGTGACTCACCACAAGAACTCTCAAGATCTTCTCCTTTGGGAGGGATGGCACTGAGGGAGCAGAACTTGGTGCTGGAGCTGCAGGCGCCGAAGCAGGCGGAGGAGGAGGGGGGGCCGCTGCCAGCAGAACGGCGCGGTTGATCTCCTGGAGTTCTTCGAGCGAAGGAAGTTTGGGAAGTGCGAGAGGCACGAAGGCAGGTAACGAAGACCTACCGAGAGGCTGAAGTGGGAGGTACGCAAAGTCGGGCGGTTAGGTGGCGAGGGGAGGAAGGGGAGACGAGGAAACGAACCGTTTCGACGTGAGACGCGTGAGGAGCCAAAGGACTGTACTCGTCGTCTCTGTTGGCAGCGTGCTGTTGATAAAAGAAGCGCTGGTCAGCTTAAGCGGAAGAGTAGGAGATAAACATAAAAGCGCGACGAAGAACCTGTCGACCGTTCGCGTCGCTCAAACTGATCTGAGTGTCCTCCATCTTGACGTCGTCCTGAGACCTGGGTTCAACGAGATCGGAAGGACCACTCTCCCAGAAAGAAGCAAACTCGTCCTTAGTCTTTGAGGGTTCCCCGTCTCGGCGAGCATGAGTCGTCTCCTCAGCTGCGAAACGAAGCGAAAGGAGAAAGATGTCAGCGAGCGACTTTCGACGGAATCCAAACGAGGTCGATAAGGACGTACCAGTGTGCTTGAACTTGCAGTTAGGACCTCGCTTACAACCCTTAGTCAAGAAGTCCTTGCAGAGCTGCCTCTTGTCCGCAGCGACTTCGATGAGTCGTTCTCGTTCTGGAGGGAGACGGGGGAGGATCAGCGTCGCAAGGGGGAAAGAGAGGGAACGAGAACGAAAGCACTGACCTTCTCGACCATGAGTGAATCGGCAGTCTTGCCCAAAGACGCAGGAGCCAGTCATCTCCCAGTTTCGACAGAGACCTCCTTGAGGAAGCACGACGGTCATCTTGGGGGGCTCGTCGACGCTCTTGAAGGATGCTACGGAAACGAAGAGAGGACGGGACAAGCCGAGAAGAGACGCGCGAGTAAGCGCCTCTTTGTTGAAGCGAGTGAGGATAGACTCGAGGCGACTCACCAGTGGGGGTAGCAGTTCGAGGAGGAGGATGATAGAAACGACAGTTCTCGCCGAACGGGCAGAATCCGCTTGAAGCCATGTTCCTGCAGAGCTAGAGCCCTTCGGTGGAGTGGGAGGCTGAAGATGGTGGAAGAGATGCGTATCAGCGAAAGTTGCCTCAAGATAGAAGAGGAGGGGGAGGAAACCAGAGAGAGAGAGAACTAACGAGGAGGGGGAGGAGACGACCTCTTGGAACTGGACGTCAACCCTTCTCTGTAGTGCTCCCAGTCCGACCTGTCCCAGTCTTCTTTGGCTTTGGAAGGTCCCGTAGGGACGGGTCGAGTGTTGACTTCCGAGGCAGGAGCCGAAGACGAGGAGGAAGCTGCTGGCGCGACGGGGGTGATGGATCGATCGATGGTTCGAAGGTGAGGAGGAGTCGCTCGAAGGGAGGAAGAGGAGGAAGCAGGTCGTCTGGGTGGAGCTGCAGATTAAACGAACAGCAGTCAGTACTCTTACATGCCTTGAAGTCTCCGAGGTCGATCGGGAAGGGTCGTGGTGGAAGATTTGACGGAGAAGAGCTCGCTCCATGCTTTGGTCGAGCTCAACGTCGGATCTCCTTCTTCCTCGTTCCTCCCACCTCGTTCCCCTCCCATCTTTCTGTCCTCTCGTCTTTGCGGGCCGCAGATCGAAAAGGAAGCAAGAAGATGACACTCACAAGCACGAGAACCAGCTTTGCTCCTCTCTTCCTCCGCCCTCTCTCTCCTCCTTCGTTCGACTCTTCTGTGCTCCTTCTCCCTCTTCCTCGCCCTCTCCCTCTCGTCCCTATCCTCAGGCTCTCTACTCCTCCTTCGAGAATCCGAGTATCTCGAAGGGGAAGGAGATCGTCCTCGTTTACGTTCAGTCGCGATGCTGTTTCGAGCTGAGGAAGAGGAGGGAGTGGGTTGGGGAGGAACGAGAGGGCGCTCACAAACCTGAGGAGAAGCCGAGAGAGGGGCAGCTTCTTTTCCTTCCCTTTTTCACTCGGTGTTTTTATCCGACTTGATCATGAGTCTTCCGATCTCGATGCTGGCATGAGAAGGCTTCCGGAAAGAGTGAAGAAAGTCTGCTGCTCGTTCGCCTGAGAGCCGGTGAGGACGAGGAGAATCAGGACGCGTCGCAGTACGAAGACTCGCTGCTCCTTTCCAGCCTCCGGCCCGAGTGATTCTGAATGAGAGACTCGCAACGCTGTTCTGATGAATTTCAACAGGTGACCTCGATTCAGAGATTTGTGCCGTGCGGAGATACCGAGATTCAATCGAAAAGTCCGACGAAAGCAAGAGCGAACGAAGTTGAGAAGAAAGCGGTTCCGAAGCAAACGAGATGTCCGACTGCCATCCTACGTACGATCCAAAACAGGAGCCGAGAAGTCCACAGTCATGCAAAAGCGAAAGGTTCGAGAGAGAAGAAAAGGGAAGAGCTCGACGCGTCCATCATTGGGTCCAAACTTGATTTGTGTTTCCGTTCGAGCACTGCCAGATCTGGACACTGAGAGCCGGAGAAAAGATGCAAGGGAGTTTTCAGTCAAAGTCTCTCGTTCATCTCCTCGGAACGAAAGAAGGAAAGAAAGACGAACGGGCTGGCGTTCTCGACGCGTCCGTTCGGGAGGTCGAGGCATTGGCCTTTCCCGGTAACGGCGAATCGGTTATCGAAAGTGCCTTGGGAAGTAAAATAAAGGATTTTGGTCAGGGCTGGGAGGGACATCTCTTCGATTACGAGATGTAGAGAAGCAGAGTCCGAGAAACGGGACGAACGATAGAAAGCTTGCGCGGGCAGATTATCGTAACAAGTCCAGATCTTCATCTGCACTCCGTTACTAGGACTTGAACCAACATCTAGGCAGAAGTCTGAGTTGTCGAGAAGAGCTGTATCAGTTCGTTTCCCCTCGAGGACCGTCGGCGAAACTGAACGATCGCGTTGACTCACTCGTCCCAGCGAGCTTGATCTTCGAATCAGCCTGGTTCCAGACCCAGCTCTGAGCTCCTGATCCGTTGCAGTCGTAGATTTGAACGGGCGTGCTTTGCTCGAAGTCATGTGAAGCCGAGGTCAAGATCAGCGAAAGCAAAACGATCGCTTCGCGTCCGACTCACCCATTCGCTCGAACGTTCCCTTTGACATCGAGACACTTCGCGCCGTTTCCATTCGGATGGATCGAGAGTCCGCCAGTAGAAGGAGGAGGAGTGATGGAAGTCGTCGCAGCAGGAGGGATAGACGAGGTGGTGGAGGTGGGAGGTTTAATCGAGCAGACTCCCGTGATGGGATTGGGGCAAGAAACGTCTGAGACGCCGGTTCGACCTCCGTTGAAGGAAGGGACGAGCTTTCCATCGAGTCCCTGTGAGATCGACGTCAGTGAGAGAGTCAGAGATAAGAAGCGGAAGCGAAAGCAAACGAAACGGACGAGCTTACCCAGTTGCACTGAAAGAGTTCGCTTCCCTTCGTAGGACCAGCGACCCATCGAAGGTACTGACAGGTGATCCCAACAGCGTAGGTGGTCTGAGATGGGTAGTATCCGTTACAAGCTGAGAGATCTGGGCAGGTAGCTCGCTGAAAAGGGAACGAAGAAGAAGGTCAGCGGGAAGTCGAGCTTCACACGCGATCAAAGACTGAACGAACCTTCTGAAGGCTCGCACCGTGGACGAGGAGAGAGGAGTAGGAGAGGATGAGGAGGAGTGTAGCGAGCATATTCTTTGGTGGTGGATAGAGAGAGATGTGGTCAGGAGGGGAAAAGCAAAAGCAGGTCGTCACCCAAAACCGAAACCGAAGAGCGCCACGATCCACGCTCGCTTCTCCTCTCTCGTGGCTCAAAACCTTCTTCGGTGCCGAGTAGAACCTTCTTGGTAATCTCTCATGACCTGTTTAGGAAGGGGGCAGGACGAAATGGTGACAGCAGGGAGAGAAAGGCGGGAGTAAAGTCGCGCGTCGACGTCGCTCGCTTCTCGACGCGAGTCTTCGACGCTCGAACTCGGGCTCCGATTGAGACGAACAACGTAACAGGATCTTCTTGTCTCGCGAGCTTTCAGATCAGAGTGGTGACAACAAGGTAACATGCTTTTTGAGTTAACCAGAGACGAGAGAGCGAGACCAACGATCCGAAGAGAAAAAGTCCAACAATCCAAATCGAGGCGAGGCGAGAAGGGGAAAGTTAGGTAGATACATCTTGTAAAAAGAAGAAAAGAGGTCGATAAGTAAGAGGAGAAATTGTCCGAGAAGATTATCGAGAAACGAGAAGAGGCGAGCGAAGAGAAGAAAGAAGAGAGAGCGAGAAAGCAAGAATCACGACGGCAGCGCGATTGACTTGCTAGCAAACTCGACTTCAGCTCTACTCGGTCCAGACCTGGTTGGTGTTTCCGGTGCTGCACTCCCAGGTTTGTTGCCTAGAAGGAGGGTGGGGGGGAGAGGGGAGTAGGGAGCGAAAGTCAGGACGTCGTGCTGAGCGAGGAAAGAAAGAGCGAGAGGAGAGGAAGAGAAAGAGCAGGACTCACTGGCTGTAGTTGTCAAGAGATCCGTTCTTGAGATCGAGACATTGTCCCTTACCCTCGACGGCGATCCTCTTGTCTCCGGTCCCTGTGAGCGAAAGAAAGCAAACGAGGTCAGCGACGCGTCGAGAACGGAGCGGGACCGGGAACGAGAGAAGGAGAAGAGGACGAGGACGAACTGTAGAACTGCTGGGCGGGAAGGTTATCGATACAGGTCCAGATCTTCATTCCGATACCGCTGGCGGGGTTGGTTCCGGCGTCGAGGCAGAAGGCTGAACGAGACGACGAGGAGAGGAAGAATCGAGTCAGCGACGGCAATGGCGAGTTGGTAGGAGAGAGGGAGATGGGAGGAGAGATCGAGAGGAGGAGGAGAGAAGAGAGGTAGAGAGGTAGGGAGAGAGGCAGAGAGTCGAACTCACTGGTACCAGCGACTCGAACCTTGGTGGACCCCTCGTTCCAAACGAAAGCCTGAGCGGCAGATCCGTTGCAGTCGTAGATGTCGACGGCAGTTCTGCGAGAAGAGAATTCGAAGAAGGGATGAGAGGAGAAGTCAGCTCGAGCCTCGGCCGCTAGACGAGAGAAAGAAAGAAAGAAAACGACAGACGACCGAAGAAGAAGAAAGTGACTCACCCATCCTGGAAGCTCGCGGCGTAAACATCGAGACACTTGTTGTTGTTTCCGTTAGGGTGGATGGCCCGTCCTCCCTCAGCAGGAGCGGTCGCGCTAGCCGAAGGGACGGCGGACGAGGTGACGGTGGCGACGGGGCAGGTTCCAGTGTTGGTCGCAGGGCAGACGGCATCGGAGGAGTCGAAGGCTCCAGCGGGGGAGGCGACGAGTTTACCATCGTTGTCCTGGAAGGGAAGAGAAGAGTAGAAAGAGAAGGAGTCAGATTGGGAAGGAAAGGAAAGGGAAGGGAAGGGAAGGGAGGGAAGGGAGAAGGGGAAGATGGGGAGGGGGGGAGAGGGAAAGGGAGGAGAAAGAGATGGGACGACGACGACGACTCACGTAGAAGCATCGGAAGATATCCGAGCCGGACTTGACGTACGAGCATCGAGTGGTAGAGGCGTCCGAGTTGACGAAGGGAGAGTTTCCCTGGCAGGCGGTGAGGTCGGGGCAGGTAACGGCTCGCTGAAGAAGGAAGGGACGGAAAAGGTGAGATGGGAATCAGCGACGTTGTTTTCGATTCAGCCCTCGGAACGAAGCCGAAGCGAGACTCACTCGATGGATGGCAGCAGCGTTAACGAAGAGAACCGAAGAGGAAAGGAGAAGGGCGATGGGAGCGATCATAGTTGGGTGCTGGAATTCTTGAAGGAGATGGATGGGTTGGGTGGTGGTGGTGGTGTTGGGGAAGAAAGGACGTCCTCCCCATCTCGCTTTTTGTATCCCTTTTTTCCAACGCTGATCCCCTTCTTGGTCCTTCCGAATCGTCTCGAAGAGGTATCTGAATAGCGAAAAAGTCACGGACCCGAAGGTCGAGAGGCCAAGAAGGAAGGTCACAGGTTCGGTCAACGAAGTTAAATGGTCACCTCGTTGAACAAGGAGGACGAACCTTGGAAGGAAATCGCCTCGAAGAGGAAGGAGAGGGCAGGGAAATTAGTCACGTTGTTGTTTTCTTCTAAAGTTGTCCTCTGTGACTGAACCCGTCTCAGAGAAATTGAGGTCCTCTGTGACGACGGTTGTTGCGCTTGGGGCGGAAAGGCCATAAAGTGGAAGTTCCGCGACGCGCTTTTTTGGTTGGTTCGTTGGTTGGTTGGTTTCGACGAGAAGGAGAGATGGATGAGGTTCGTTGAGGGTCATGATAATTCTTCTCTCCTCCCAGAGGAGACGCATCTATGTATATATGTAAAAAGCTCAGCAGATCAATCAGAACTGAAGGGAGACGCGAACGAGGGAAGGAGAGGAAAGGTCAGCTCAGCCCAAATCTCGACGGCCCACCTCCCGACTCTTCGCTCTCTTCTCTCTCCATCCCTCCTCCCCACCCTCGTACGAGCTAGAAAGGAAGACTCACCCTCGACAGATCTCGTCCAAAGATACCTCGCTTAACCTGGATGGGTGACGAGACGGTGACGAGCACGGAGAAGAAGAGGAAGGGAGGACGAGGTCAGCTTCCCGATCTCTCCAAAAAAGTCTCCCTCGCTCGCTCGAAGTTAAACCCGAGGACCGAGAAGGAAACAACAAAGCATGCTGCTCGTTTCTTCTGCCGAAGAGATAAATGAATCGGTAACTCACCCAGTCGATCATGAGCAGGAGTCGAGTTCGAGTGCCTGAAGGAAGAGAGAGGGAGGACGAGAGGTCAGCGGATGAGATGGACAGGGGGAACGGCTCTTCTTCGTGTTCGCTTGAGCTCGATAGCTCTGAAGCTGAGAGGATGGGTTGTAAACTCACTAGTCTGTTCACTCCAGTAGATCGACCTGCAGGTATAGGAGCGAAAAAGGGAGAGTCAGCGACCCGTCCAGGAAGACCGAAGAAGAGCACCCGAACGAGGACGACGAAACTCGACTCGACTCACCTCCAAGCGTACCTATTCGTCGTCAAAACACCAAGACAAAGTCAGCATGCTGCCCATCGTAGGTCTTCGGAGATGATGGTTCTCGACTCACATAGCGATCAATCCACCAGCGAAACTTCCCACTCCGTCCAAATCGAAAGCAGCTCCCGCCGAACCGAGCGAAGCCAGAGATCCAAGATGCAGGTATCGGAAGGGTTTGTAGTAGAGCTCGTCGTTGTTGACGCTGATGTCGTTGGCGGCGAGGTTGGGAGAGGATTTGGTGAGAGCGTTGAACTTCTTGGCGAGGTAGACACCTGAACGAAAGCGAAGCGAGGGAAAGCGGGAAAGAGGGACGTCAGTCGCGAGGTTCGACGAGCAGGGAGAGGGAGACGAAAGACGAACCTTGCTGGTTAGCGACTTGAGCAGTCTGTGAGACGAAGCGTGAGGATGCAGGTCAGTAAAGAGTCGAAGCGAAGCGCGAAGAAAGACGGAGGAGAGGAGAGGGACGAACAGGCGGCAGCGTGGTGATCTTGTTCGAGATCCTCAAGAACATCTCAGCGATCTCGTTCAATCCGAGCGATCCGTCCTTGTCGGTATCGTAGTCGTCGAAGATCTCCTTCCTGCGAGCCCGCCAAAACGAACAAAGAACCGATCAGCTCAAGGTCGAGGTCCACGAAGAAACGTCGCGAAGGGGAGAGATGAGAGAGAGGAGGACGTACACCTGAGCGAACTGAGACTCAGCAAGAGGGAACTTCTTCTTGATAGCCTTGGCCATGTTCTGCCATTCCTCGAAGTTGCTGAGAACGAAAAGAACAGGCGAGAGGGAGGGACGCGTCAGTTCGAGCTCGTCGACCTCCGTCCGTCCCGTCTTCTTCCCCTCCTTAGTCGTCTCGATTGAATGGATGCGAGCTACTCACATCTTGTTATCCCTGTTGGTATCACACTCATCGAACAGCTCAAGAAGATGGTTCACGAGACCAGTCTCGATCTGTGCGAAACGGGACGCGTCGAAGAGGTCAGCTCTCTTTCTCGTTCTCGTTCGCGAACGCAAAGGGAGGATGAGACTCACAGTACTAGCATCTCCAATAGCATAAACAGTTCCCTGAGGAGCTCCCGTCACTCGCAGATGGTTATCGACCTCAACAGCCTTCCTGTGGAATTGATTGGGCTGCGAACGAAGGAACGAACGGAGCGTCAGTTCGAGACTCGACTCAACCTCTCGCTCAAGCCGAGACGAAACGAAACGGAGCGAGACGTACAAGCTTCTGGGTAACCGTCTTAACAAAGGGGTTCATGGCGATTCCTGTCGACCAAAGGGTGAAGCCTGAGGGGATCTCTCGCAGGGTAGGAGGAGCGGAGGGGTTCTTGGGGTCCTTGACGGAGACGGAAACGGAGTCCTCAGTGACTTTGTTGACTCGGGCGTCTGGTGCGTGGGTGGGTGGGGGCGGTGGTGGGTGGGAGAGGGAGGAAGGTGGAAGGGAGTGGGTGGGAGGAGGCGGTGAGAGGAGGAAGGGAAGAAGAAAGGGAAGGGGAACATGTGGGTCAGCGGAACAACTAACGCGTTGAATCGGAGACGAACGAGCGAGATACGAGACTGAGACTCACTCGTCACAACATCGATATCCTCCCTCTTGAACCTCGCCTCCGCGTACTCCGAGATCTTCTCCGAGTAGGTGTTGCTGCGTGCCGCCCAAACCCAACCGAAGTCAGCCCCAGCTCGAAACGAATCGAGGGAAAAGAAGAGAGGAAAGAACGAACAGGATATGATCCCTCGACTGAACGATATGCACGCTCATCTGACTTCGGAGAAGTTTGGGGAACTGCGAAGAACGAATCACGATCGAAGGAAGGATGGGGTCAGTTGAGGAGTTCGAGACTCGCGTTCAAATTCGAGACGAGGGGAAGAAACAAAGCGAGCGCCAACTCACGTATTGCATTCCATCCTCGTTCATGAGATCCACCAGTTCAGCAGCGAACTCCACTCCTGTTGGTCCTCCTCCGCAGATGACGCTGGTTCGTCACGAAGCAAAGGCGATCAGGTCAGCTCGACGATGACGAAGGGACGAGGGACGCGACGAGGGAGAGAGGGACGGGTGGGGGGACGAACAAAGACAGAAGCTTCTTCCTGGTCTCCTCGGTCGTGGTGGGTAGGGAGGCGAGTTCGAGGTTGTCTGTTCACGATTCCGAGCGATCGCAAAAGAGAAGTAAGCGAGAGTTGGAGGGAGACGAGACGAGACGAGACGAAGGGAAAGAGAGAAAGGCTCCGACTCACCCATAATCCTTCTCCTGATAGCCTGAGCGTCGGGAATCGTCTTGAGCTGGAAGCAGTGCTCCAATCCTGGTACTCCGTGGGTGTTGGAACTGGATCCTACGGCGATGACGAGCTTGTCGTCTACGAACGAAGAACAAGAACGCGTCGAATTCGAAAAAGTCAGTTCTCGCGTCGTTCGTTCGCGTTCTCCTCCCGAATACCCCACTTCCCTCCCCTCCCTCCACGACACCCCACCCACCCCTCCCAGTGGTTCGAAAGACTCACAAGGAACATAAAGTCTCTCCCCAGCAGCAGTCTCAATCTCCAACAGGTTATCCTCCATCTCGAGATCGACGGCTTTGGCTTGGATGAAGTGACCGTGGACTCTTGCGAGGGTTCGTCGGAGGGGTTCGACGAGGGAACGAGCTTCGACCGTTCCGACGGTGGCGGAGGGGAGGAGGGGGGTCTGCGATTGAACGAAGGAAGGAGGGGGTAGAGGTTAGAGGGAGGAAGAACGAGGCGAGGGAGAGTGGGCTGGAGGGAGAGATAGGTTGAGAGGAGAGGAGCGGAGACGTACAAAGAGCGAGTAGTTCTGAGGCGCAATAACAGTAACATGGTAATCTCCTTGATGGAGGTTTTTCAGGAGTCCGACGGACTGTGCAAGCACGCAAAACGAAAAGGTCAGCTCGCGTCCCTCCTCTCCCTCCCTCCCTCCCTCCCTCACCAAAACAGATCACAGAAGACTTGGACTCACCCCCCAACCACCCCCAACGATAACCAACCTCGGCTTCCCTCCCTCGCTCTCCATTCTACTCCCATCTTCCTTCCCACTATGTCCTTTACTCTTCCCCCACATGCCCTCCTGGCCGCTCTCGAGATCCTCGATGCTTCGTTCGAGGATGGGAAGGTTCTTGGGACCTCCTTTGGAAGGGAGGATAGCGAGAGGATGGACGGGGACTCGTTCGACGTGTTGGGTTCCGTAGGTTGAGGCGTCGTGGAGGAGGAGGACACCTGGGTGGGTGGGAGGGGGGGTGGGGGTGGGAAGAGGGGGAGGGGAGGGGGGAGGGAGGTGGGGAGGGGAGGAGGGAGGTGAGCTCGAGTTCAAGGGAGGACGAGCTCGCTCTGTACGACTGAGCGAACGGGCAACAAAGTATACAAATGAGTTACTCACCCGTCAAAACAGTCAACCCCAACACGGAAGAGAAACACAACCTCGTCACGACCCTCAAGACAGGACTCCTCGACCAGATGTTCCTCTCGTCCTTCGGGTCCTGCTCAGGAGGAGGCGTAGGCGTAGGGCTAGCCTCCTCTCCTCCCTCTGGCGGTCCTCCTCCAGTTCCAGCCGCTCCTCCCTCCTTCAGCTCACTCGTCTCACTCCCCACCTTCCCCTCCGCCGCCAGAGCATCCCCAGCTTGTGGAAGCGTAGGAGCCTTGCTGCTCAAAGCCGCCGTGGCTTGAGCGTTCTTCTTGGTCGTGGACGAAACGAGAGGGAAGAGGTAAGGAGTTTGGTAGGACCGCGTGGAGAGGAGAGAGCGGGAGGTGGGGCGGAGGAGGAGAAGGGAGGAGGAGCGGGAGAGCATCGTTGATTTCTGGAGAAGCAAGAGAGGGAGGAAAGGGAAGGGAAGGTTAGCATGGGAGGACGAGGGAAGTCGAATCGGAATCGAGGATCGGGGAACTCCTTCTCTTTCTTATCTCGTTTGGCCTCTTCTCGAGCACTGGGGCTGCGGAGGGGTGTATACGAGCTGCCCAAGAGGGAGAGCAGACTCGCTCCCACCTCGTCTCTATCAAACACTCCCTCTCCTCCTCTCCTCTCTCTCGATGATGACGTCCGTCCCCCCTTCTCTCCCTCCCTCCTTCCTCCTCGCTCTTCCCTCTCCCTCTGTACTGGAGAAACAGATCACAAAGACTCACAGAGATAGCTCAGTAGCGAATTTGAATCGCTTTTTTGGGTGGGGCGGTAAGTTGGAGTTGAAAGGGGATGGGAGCTGAAGGCAGCGAAAAGAAGGAAGGACGCGAATAGCGAAGGTCAGCTTGAGCGAGGGAGAGGAGTTTTCAAGGGGAAGACCGAGGCGTCACTTCCGACCTGCCGCTCTCTCTCGAGATTTCTCCTTCGAGAGTATAGAGGGAGAATTGAGGAGGAAGGAGAGGTTAAGAGGGTGGGTGTGCGAGCCAGGAACGGAAGATCTGCCTCAGGGATCGAGCAGCAATCTAATCCGATTCGTCGAGCTCGAGTTCTCGAGCTCGTCTCCGTTCCTCGTCCGTTCCGAAGTTGCGAGAGGAAGAGCAAAGATCGAGCGACTCACGGGAGAGGGAGAAGAGGGAGAAGGGATAGGGAAGTTTTCAAAGTGGTGGGTTCGATGTGGTTGTGGTTGGGTTAGGCTGGGCTTCCTACCAAAAAGAAACTCCTTCGACCTCGGAGGGATGGGCTGAATGGAACCTCCTGCGCGTGGGTCGGCCGACTCCTTCATTCCTTTCCTTCTGTTTTTCTACCGCCGGCAGTGGTCCTTTCGGGGTTCTTCCAAGAAAGCAGCAGCGTTGGATAGCAAGTGTAGGTAGGTTAAGGTAAGATCCACGAGCCAGTCGAGGTCTAGCGAGGAGAGAGAGAGAGAGGGGAGAGGGAGAGAGAGAGAGACACGGACGGACGCGAGGAGCGAAAAAGCGAAAACGCGGGGAGGGAAGGACGAAGGAGGGAAGAGCTGAGGAGGTGAGGAAAAATGTAGAGATGGAAGGGGAGAAGAAGAGAGTGTCCTGGGTGTCGTGGCAAACGGAAGAGAGAGAGGAGAAAGCTAAGCAAAGAGAGACGAGAGGGGGAGACGCGTGAAAGCGAAACGAGGAGGGAAAGATCGACGACGTGAAGAGAGAGAGAAGCAGAACGAGAGAAAGCGAAAACGATCTACGTTCGTCTACTCACCCCAGCGACGGAGTAAGGATCCTCTCCACCCGCGCTCGCCCATCCTCCCGTGGCAGCAGGTCCCCTCGCGACCTCACCCATCGGCATCCCTCCGTCGAGAGCATCCCCAGCTCCCATGCTTCGACTCCTTCCGAGAGCTCCAACACCAGCTTGACCCTGAGCTCCTCCCTCGTCCTCGTCGTATCCTCCGTAACCTCCAGCAGGGTATCCTCCTCCGTACGCGCCTTGCTGCTGCTGGTTCTGCTGACCGTAGGTGTCGTAGGCATCCGTGGCGGGGTAGCCTCCTTGTTGATCGTAGTAGTTGGCGTTGGTCTGAGGAGCGTAGGAGGTGTAGTCTTCTTGGGAGTGAGCGCCGGTCGAGAGAGTAGGATCCATTCCGATGTGAGCGTTCGAGGAGTTGGCAGAGGGATCGTCGTGGCCGTCGTCCGAGTCTTCCCCGTCGAGAGCGTTGGTTCTGGAAAGGAAAAAAGAAAAGGACGTGTGCGGGTGAGCGGGAGGGTTCAAGCAGGTTCGAGAGAGAGGAGTGAGAGAGGGAGGGAGGACGAAGACGGCGCGGAGAGGCGAGGGGAACGGAGGGGAGGAGGGAAGGAAACGATCGAACGAACCGGAGTCCAGCTCCACCGGTTGGTCGAGCAGGGAGAGCAACACCACCCATATCGTCCGACTCTCCGTGCCTGTTGAGCTCAGGCCTGTAATCGTGGGGAAAAGCAAGAAGAATCAAGAAACGTGTGAGCTTCGATCCCTCGACGCGTCTCGACCTTCGATTCTTCGTTCGATTGACTCACCACCTGATCGCATCGTCTCCATCATCGTCGAACCCGCTGAACCTCTTGCTCGTCAACCTGAAGACCAAGAACAGCCCAGCTGCCAAAGCGGCGACTCCAGCGACGACACTGATTCCGATGATCGCTCCCGTCGAAAGTCCAGACGAGCCAGAGGGAGCTGCACTTGACGAAGCGGAGGCAGCGTTCGAGAACGAAGCAGTCTTGATGACGGTGACGACTCCGCCTGCAGAGTTGGTGGACTGCTCAGCTGTCGTTGAGGTTCTGTTTCAGGGAGACAAGAGAGGAGAAGGAGGAAGGGGAGGGAGGAAGAGGCTCGCCGTCAGTTCGGGCGATCGGCAGGAGAAAGGAAGGTTGGAAGAACGAACGCTTCTGCTGTCGTGCTCGTTGCCTCTGAAGTCGAAGTCACTGGTGCTGAGGTGCTTGAGGGAGATGTAGCTGATGCTGAGGACGTGACAGGTGCGCTGCTAGAGGCCACTGTTGACGAAACGGCAGTCGAAGAAACGACTGAGGAGGAGGCCGAGGTCGCGCTCGAGGTGACAACGGAGGAGGTGGTTGAAGACTGTGAGGAAAGGCGAGAACGAATGAAAGCAAGTCAGCACGGGTCGTAAAAGTTGAGACACGAGCGAGCTAGGAGATTGTGTGCTGCAGATCGATAGGGTCAAACGTGAAGGAGGAGGAAGGGGAGAGGCGACCCTTGTTTGGAGACCCCTTTGACCAGCTCTCGTCTTCCTTCCTTCCTTCTTCCTTCCTTCTGGAGAGCCAGAGTACAGCAGCATGAAACATGGCTGACTGCATCTCGAGTTCAAAGCCTCGAGAGCCTCTTTGTTCCTTTGCAGAGAGGCAGAAAGAAGGAAAGAAGGTTGAAGAGCGAGGGCGCAGGCGAGCCTGGACCTCCTCCCTCCTCCTCCAGGCCCTGTTGCTTCTGGTAGCACGCCGTCCAGCTCACTGCAGCTTCACCGAGCTGAGCATTGAGCCCTCGGAAAGCTCCTCAAGTCCTCCCGCCTTTGGATCGTCGTTCGATGAACTTCCTTCCAGCCACGAATCGACTCGAAACAAAACGCAAACTCGAGAGGGAGGGAGGGAGGGATCAACTCACTGTGACATCGTCCAGCGTGCTCGAAGAAGAGGTAGTAGTAACACCAGCCGTTCCTGTGGCTGCGGTTGTGGTGGCCTGTCGAGCTGTGATGGCGTCTAGAAGACCATCCCTGCGACGATGGCTTCGAGGTTGGTGCTGTGCGAGGACGACCGAGGAGAGAAGCAGGAGGGAGAGAACTTGAGGACGCATGGCGAGGGGAGGAGAGGGAGGGGGTGGTGAGAGAGAGAGAGAGGGAAGGGGAAAGGAGTGTGGTGTTGGCGGGGTGTGAGGGAGGGGAGGCAGAGAGAGAAGGAGAAGGAGAGAAGGGGAGGAGTTGTGGTTGAGGTCGAAAGAAGGGAGGGAGGGACAAGGGGAGCTCGGGCGAAACGAGAGTTCAAAAACAAGGGTCCTTTCAACATTTTTTCATGAGGTCAGCTTCAAACATCCGGACAGGTCAGACAGGAAAGGATCGAGAAGCCCAAAGAGGTATTTTTCACCTTCAGACGAGCCCTAGAGCATGCTCAAGCCGGCTCGCAAGAAGGGCGCGAGCTCGCCTCCTCCCTCTTTCCTACAAACCACCACGAGGTAGTCCTCCACGACTCTTGCTCTCCTCTCCACTGAGGGAACGTCTCGTCGTGCCCTCGCTCTTCTCCCTCTGTCATCGAGGAAGGGGAAGAGAGAGCATCCGGGCGGTGGTCGTCAGCTCCACCGAGCTCATCCTCCACCCTCGTCCATCTCTTTCGCTTCTCCCCTTCCATTCTTCACACTTACAGTTTTCCCTCTGGCCTCCCAGCTCCGTCGTTCTTCTCGCTTCTGTCTATCGGGGCTCGCCAGAGAAGCTCGATCCTGTCTTCAACAGCGAGGAGGGAACGTCGAGCTCATGTGGTCGCCGCTCTCCCTCCTCCACCTTCCTTTCCTTCCTCCTCCCTCCTTCCTTCTTTCTTTTCTCATCTACTATATTTTTCTCTACCACTTCGCATACGCATCTCCCCTCTCTCTTCCACTCGTCTTCCTCTCTACTCAACGAGCTCACCGTGAGCTCCTCCGTCGTTTTTCTCCTCGCCCCCACCTTGGAGTTCAAGCGACCATCCCTCTCGTGCCTTCCCTCCTCAGACCTCGCGTCCTCGCTCGTAGAACTTCATGGAGACTCTACGGGCAGGTATCTTGGTCTGGCGTGGGAGTTGCTGTAGTGGATGTTCTCTCATTCTCCTCCCTTTCGCTGCTCCCTCCTCGCCTCCCACCTTTCTCCCTCCTCCCTCTTCCCTCCCTCTTTTCCATCCTCCTTCTTTCTTTCTTTCCATCCTTCCTCCATATTTTCTCTTTCTTTCACTGATCCTCTTCCCGTCGATCACACCTCTCCTCGTTATCGACACCTGAGTCTGTAGGACGACGAAGTGAGAGAGGGACATGTTCGACGGGTCGAGGGTCGCTCGTTCTTCCTCCCTCCCCTCTCTCTTGTTCCTTCTCTCCCACCCTCTTCCCGTCAACGCAGACTCTCTCTCTCATCGATTACTGGCGTTCATGAAGCCATGCAGACGATGGGGTCGGACGCGTCTCGTCGACGGGTCGAGCAGGCGACGAACCTTCCTCGTCTCACTCTCTTCGTTTCCTCCTCCGTCTCCCTTCCTTTCTCATCCCCCCACGTCGACCAGTCCTTCTCTATCTTATCGCCCGCTGGTGCTTACCACTAGGCTCACGATTGGATGAGATGACAGTCGACGCGTCGAATGGGAATCTGGAAAGGAATGCGAGTCGAATCATGAAGTCGGGTCACTTCCCTCCCTCGTCCCTGCCTTCTTCCTTTCCCTCTTTTTCCTCATAGGACTTCTCGGCGAGTCTGCTCTCGACGATCAAACGCCAGCCTTTCATCAGATGTCTGGTGCTTGACTCTTGTGAAGCCGAACGCCGAGTCGCTTGCTCGCCATCATCTTCCCTCTTCCCCTCCGTCTGCAAAGAGGAACTCACCCTTCCCGGTCTCCTCCTCTCCCCCCATCCCACATCACTGGACGCCCTTATAAAACGTCTCCAGACGACGTGGGGTCGAGAGGACGTAAATCGGGAGGAGTGATCCTCTTCGTCGACGAACTTCAAGTCGCGTTTCGTCTCGCTTCCCTTCGACCGTTTCGCTCGTTGCTTGAGACCCCTTTCTGCCGCAAGACTCGGTTTCTCGAACCATCTAATAGTACAAAAATTCACTGTGTCATGATTTGGAGTTGAAATTCGGGCGGCAGATCGTGAAAACGAGCAACGGCACGTCGACACGCGCCGTCGTGTTTCTTTCTCTTCTTTCACTCCTTTTTTAATACTTCTCGCCTCATCGTTTTATCATTCATTCCTTCTCCCGACCCCCATCTCACTTCTCAGCGACGTTGCCTCTCTCAGTCAGGCGACATTCGCTGGTGAGAGGATTGATATTGTGGAGATCGATCCCTCTCCTCCCTCGTCTCCCTCGTCCCCCTCCTTCTTTCATCTCTTGTTCCGTTCCGTTCCAGCCTTCCTCCCTCCTTCAACTTCCCCACCCATCTTCTCACAAAGGCTCTCCAGCTGAAATGTGTGGAGGTTAGAGTAGAGATCGCTTTCGAACGGCCAGGCCTCTCATCCTTGACTCGACACAACTCAACTCGACTCGTTCTCTCCTCGAGCTCGTCTCTCCCCCAACGCAATCTTCGTGTTCTAGAGAAGGGAGGGTTGGAATTGTCTGGATGTCAGTCTTTTTTCTTTGCTTCGCTTGAGTCGAGAGGAGAAGAGCGAGGGGAAAGGGAAGTTTGTTGCCGCGCGTCGCCGTCGCGTCGATTAAACCTCAGCCTTGGTCGAGCGTGGAAGTCGTGGATCCCGACAGAGTCTTGTTCAAGCAACTTCGAGCTTTCCTCTCCGCCAACAAATCGCGATGCTCTCGGAGGGACGGCGATTCGTAGAGTTTAGATTTGAAAAGAAGATCGCGACGAAGAAGCTACGAAAGAGGGGACGGGTCGAAGGTGGGAGGGAGTTCTTTGAGGATGAGCCGGGGAGGGGGGCAGTAGGGTATTTATGAGCGGTGGTGACGGTGATGGGATGGGAAGGGGGTGGCGGGAGGTTGAAATGAGACGGTGGGAGGAAGGTGGACGGTTGGACGCGTCGGACGTGTTTTCGGTTTCGTTTGTTTCGCGCTTCTCGGATTGTTGCTTGCTCTTGGTTCTCTGGTTCGGTGCCTCTTTTCGGGATCTATCCTTCGCTCTGTACTCACCTACGTCTTGTAATCGATGTCTTCGTTTCTCGTTTCTGCTGTCGAGGCTGGTCTTCGTTGTTTTCGTTTCACTGTCTTCTCGGCCTTTATTCTCGTCTATCTATATCTTCCCCCAGATCGAGAAGTAGGGTGGCGAAAATCTCCATGTAATCTTCCTCGTGATCATTGTGTCGAGATCGAGGCAGAAGGCAGAGAAAAAACGATCGCGAACATGCGGACGCGTTTCGATCGACATCTGAAGAGTGAAGGGTCAGGAAGACGCGACGCCTTTCCAAGTTTCTTCATTCTCTAGACCCTTTCGAACTACTCCGGCTGAAGATTGATAATCCTCTACTAGAAGTTTGGAACGAGCGAGGAACAAAGAACACCGCGTGGCGAAAGAACGAACGGCGAAAGAGGGCAGCAACGAGGAGAGCTTGAGAGAGGAACGTGCTTTGAGCTCGACGATCCTGATCCGGATCTTCGCCGAGTTCCGTGGGTGCACTCGAGAGATCTGAGGAGGACGACTGACGAAGGGACGAACTCCTTTCGCTTTCCGTCGTCTTCGCGGCAGTCGCGACTGAGCAGAGGGAGAATAAGAGGGTCAAGGGGAAAGAAGACAGAACTTAGAGGGAGAAACGTTAAGAAGAGTATGACGACGAAGGAAGAGGAGTAGAGAAGAGGAAAAGGAAGATAGAGGAAAGAAGAGGGAGTGACCTCGCTCGTCGTGGGGCGAAGATGAACAGGTCGACAGCTGAGGCTCGGAGTCACCTCGCTCTGGGAGCTTCTCTGAGTCCGTCCGAGAGCAGGCGTACTCCTTCGTCAGCCGAAGGGCCATCAGTGACTGGTAGGAGTATCGGAAGGATATAAGGAACAAAGAGGGAAGGGAGATGACGAAGCCTAACTTTCGCTCGCCTCAGTGCTCCTCCCTTCTCGAACAATAGCAATCTCTGATAAGAGATCTCGAGCGCAGAGTCACAAGGATCTTCGCAGATCCGTCGATCTCTGCGCTCGAATCCCCCTTTTCAGCGAGGGATTCCAATGAGAAGAAGGGAGGGAGGCGGAGGAGCTGAGAAGGAAGGAGCGAGGGAGTGAGCTCGATGATCTCGAGGGTCCCGTCTCTCTCCTTTTCACGGCTGATAGAAGGGATCGGTAGTGTAGACAGACGATGGAGTGGAGTGAAGAAGAAAAATAAAGAAGCGGATGGGAGGGAAAGAAGATGGAAGAGAGGGAAGGAAGGACAGATCAAGCCGTCGAACTGACCGCTCAATGAGTTCCTTCCTTCGATCCTCCTTCTCGAGGCATGTCTGCGACGGAGAAGGAAGTACAAGGAGAGGATCCCAGCTGATTAGATCAAGAATGCGTTGGAAAGAGAAAACATCTTCTTTTGCGGGCTGGTGGTAGAGGGAAACTCGCTCTCGATTCGAAGTTGACCTCAACCATCTCCTTCCCTTTCGATGCTCCTCCTCCCTTCCTCCTCCTCCTCCTCTCGTCTCCTCCTCTCCCGCTCCTCACTCCGCTTCCTCTCTACCTCCCTCCCTACCCTCTCAGATCGCTACGTCCCCGAAGGCGGCTGGTCCAAGGACGCGACTCCGTTCGACAATAGTTCCAAGCAGGGCAAGACGTACGGAGGAGTAGCAGCCGCCGAAGGAGGTTCCCGTCCAGGCCAAACGATTCGCCTTTCGGAGACTCCTCCAGTATCGGAACTCCTCACCAACCCTCAGAAACCTTTACCGTCCTATCGATCTCCAACGGCGCACGTTTACGTTCCTCCTACCATCGAGCCGGTGAACCAGGAGGGAGGGGAAGGGGAGGGCGAGGTGGTCGAGGAGGTGGATCCGTGGAGGAAGTACGTTCCTCCGAGAACGATGCCTAGGAGGGATTTGGTAGCGGAAGCCAAGATCAGGATGGCGGAGAAGAAGGCGAAGGAGCACAGGGAGAGTTGGAGTGGACTCATGCCTCCCATGGCGATGATGTTCGTCTATATCTTGGGAACGTACTCGGTGAGCTTCGACTTTTTCCTTTCCTTCTTTCCCTTCCCTTTCGATGCGATTTGGAGGTAGAAGGATGGTTCTGTAGGCAGATATAGAGCATTAGACCTGTTCTATAGCCGTCGAGAAGTCTATAGAGGTCAGGCTCGCCTGAGACGAGGGACCGGAAGGGAGGGGAGGAAGGAGAAAAGAGGTTGAGCTTCGTCCTTCCCTTCCCTCATCCCATATCCCTCATCCCATCTCCCTCCCATCTCTCACCACTCACCACTCACCACTCACACCCAACCCTTCCCCCCTCCGCAACCTTCCACTAACTCCCGCCTTTTCTCTCTTCGCCCCCAGGCACTCAAAACCTGGCGCGCGAGCCTCACAGGCGAAAAAGAACTCATCGCCGAACTGGCTCGGGTGCAGGAGAAACGACTGGAACTGGAGCAGGTTTTGCTGGAACGGGATAAGAGGTTGGCTGGGTACGGGTTCGTGAAGAGTGGGTGGTTGGGAGGGAGTGGGAGTGGGGAGCAAGGGAGTGGGAGGAGTTGGTGGAGGTGGTGAGGAGAGTGCGGGTGCCGTTGGGATGAATTGGGCTGGTTTGGGGTTTGGGTCTAGCGAGAGGTGTAGAGGTATGAATGAGTGAACTCTTTGCTTAACCGTTTGGGTTTTGAGTTGGGAAAGATTGGGAGAGAGGCTTGAGGGGTGAGAGGGCGGATTGTAGGCTGAGCTGCGAACGAACTCGAGCTTGCTCAACGATGCGCTCTTTCTGAACGAGCCGACTCCTCAAGCTGGCCGTCGAGACTTCCAAGGTTTAGGCCGAGGGCCAGGAAGCAGTGGTATCTGCTACTGAAGAACCTCTTTAGCGCTCAGAGAGCTTCGACTCCCGTCGTCGACGTCTCCTCGACTTCCCCTTCGCCGCCTCTTTCTCGCCCATCATGTCGCACTCTTTCCCTGTCTTCCGTGTCTTCATCGCCGGTTTTGCTAGTACATTGAGTACCTCGTCATCCAATACGTGGAAACGCCCACTCTCATCCACCGACTCTTCTTCGAACTCCAACTCGAAACCCCGACGCGTCGTTCGTCCTCTTCTCTTCGTCCCTCCTTTTGATCACCTTCCTCCCTCTCCCCCAGCTTCGTTTCGTCCCTCCCAATCACTCAGTCGTAAAGTATCATCATCAAACGAGAAATTAGAAAAGCGTCGTCTCGTCAAACCCAACCAAAGTCGTGCAAAATCGTGCAAAAAAGCTCTCTCCTCCAACACCCTCCCTCTCCTCCTCCTCCTTCCCAACTCTTCTCCTCCTTCCCGCTCCTCCAACGTCGCTCCGGTCCTCTCAGTAAGTCAAATCCACTCCCGCACTAGCCACACTAGCTCTCATCCTCTTCGCTGCTCCAGCCGTGACGACTCCAAACGCGTCTCCCAACGTGGTTCCCTTCTTCCCCTTCCCCTTCTCCTTCTCTCTTCCTCCACTCGGACTCCCTCCCGATCCGTTCGAGTCGTCGTTCAACTTCCTCTTGGATCCGGACGCGCTGAGCTGGGAGCCTCCTTGGTCGTCGTCTTCGAGTTGGGTTTGGGATTCGTCGACGGACGCGGAGGCTTTGGCGGTTGAGGAGGGAGTTCGTTGGTTGTGAACTGAGGAGGAGGAGAGGGCTTTGCTGAGAGGGGAGGAGGAGGGCTGGGTGTTGTTGTTGTTGTTGAGTCGGGCGGAAGGCGGGGAGTGGTGGCTGACGAACGCGAAGAGGAGAGAAAGGTCAGATCGAGGCCAACAACCGAGGGGAGACGGAGGGACGAACGATTGTCCAGATGGTCCAGGAACAGGTTGAGCGTGAGCGTAGTCTTCGTCGTCGAGATCCATCTGTCGATCCAAAGCCAAGTCGAAGCACGAGCGGACAAGGTCAGCGACGCGTCCCTCGCCTTCCGCTCGTCTCCCTTCTCGCTTCGTCTTCAAACTCACCTCCTCAACCGTCTCTTTCTCCAAACCAAACACCTTGTCCTCCATGTCTCGGTTCGACCTATCGAAGTAGAGCTTCATAGCCTTCCTCGTTCCCTCGTTCTTGACGGCTTCGTAGCCTCGTCGCTTGGACTGCTTGCTGTCGAGGACGGAGATGGTCTTGTCGTTGACGCGTTTGACGAAGCCTGTTCGAGCGAGAGAATGAGAAGAAGGGCAGTGCATCAGTTCGAGAAGGAGGAAGGAGGGAGGGGTTCGGTCGAGTTCGAAGACGAGAGCAGAGAGAACCGAAGGCAGCTGCTGACCTTCTTGTTCGAGTCTGCGTTCGAGATTGAAGAGGGTTCAGTCAGTCAGGCCCGAGGAACGTGGTCGACAAGACAGAAACGAGCTCACCTCATGAGAACCTGCTGAGCGTCAGCGATCGGGCAAGCGAGTCGATCCGAGAGTTCCTTGACGTTGGAGACTATCGGTTCGTCGAACACGACTCGAAGACTCCTCCTACAAGACCATTCAACCGAAACGAAAGCCAGTCAGCGCTCGAGCTCCAAGATCGAAAGGGTCGAAGCGAAGAGGGAGGAAAGACGCGACGAACCTGAAGAGGGCGAGAGTTCTGAAGCTCTGGATGGCTGTTTCGAATCGATCTTCGAGCCAGAGGTTCGTTCGGTGGTCTCGTCGAAGCTGAGTAATGATCCGGACGGGAAGGACAGAAATTCAGGGACACAATCGAGAAAAGGAAGGGGAAAGAAGAGAGGTCGGGGAGCTCACTTCGCAATCAGCACAATACCAAGGTTCGGTTTGATCCCTGATCTCTCTCTCCTTGCTCGCTCCGTGACTGCTCCGATCCAGGAACCGATGGTAGCGGGGTCAATTTTTCGAGCTTTCCGTCAAGACAGACTGGTTGAGAAGAGAAGAAGAGGAAATGACGACGAACCAGAAGACTGAACGAACGAGGAAGAGGTCGAGGGGAGACGCGAACGATCAGCCTCGTCTCGAAGGAGAAGGGAGAGGGAGAGAGGAGGGGACGAGACTCACTATGAACCCATCTCTCGCACCCATCGCATGAAACCTCAGGTCCATCAGCGTCCTTGTCTGTTCGCGATAACGAAAGAACCGAAGTCAGCAACCGACGCGTCAAGTCTCGCTCTCTCCTCTCTCCTCCAACCACCGTCGAGAACGAGAACGAGAGCGAGGAGGGACTGACCTCCACACCTGCTCCCAGCGACGAAGACGAAGACGAAGCGAAATGATCAGCCAGCTCGTCTTCTTCTTCTTCGACGAAGGACGCGACGAGGAATCAAAACGAAGCGAAGCTCGACTCACCAGCACCCACCCCCACCCTGACCCTGACCCTCCGAAGGCTTCCTCTGAACCATCTTCTCAACCTCCTTCTTCTTCCCCTTCCCCTTCGCCCCAGCAGCAGCAGCACTCGTCTCCCCTCCTCCCGATCCTCGCCCAGCTCCCTTCTTGTAGCTCCCACCCCTCGTCGCACTCGTTCCTCGTCCCCTCGAAGAAGATCCAGACTTCGCCGTCGTCGCACTCGTAGCAGGCTTCTTCTTCGCAGCAGCTCCAGCTCGTCTCGTCTGCATCTGCGTCTGGCTCTGATCGTCCTCGCTGTCGGTATCATCGACGACGACTCTTCGAGCGTTGTTGGCTCTTCGACCTCGAGAGGCGGGTTTCTTCTTGGCTGGAGGGAGAGGTTCGTCGACGTCCATGGATTGGGCTTGGGCTTGAGTCTGGGAGTCCTCTTGGGAGAAGGAGCCGATGGGATCGTGGTCGTCGTCTTCGGGTTGAGGTTGAGATTGAGCGTCGGGATGAGTGGGATGAAGTCGAGCGGAGGTTCGTCGTGGGACTCGAGGATGGGCGGGTTGGATTTGGGTTTGAGGTTCTGGTGACAAGAGGGAAGAGAAGGAGGAGTCAGCTTCGTTTCGAGTTCGAGTTGGAGCGAGGGAAAAGGAACGAGAGTCGACTCACCATGCTCCTCCTCCATCTGAGTCTCGTCCTCGTCTCGCTGCTCCTGCTGAACGACCTTCTTCCCCTTGTCCGTGACCGATCTCGAGGCCTGAAGGCTTCTATCGTCGTTGTCCGAGGGAGGTCCGTTGCCGATGAAGCTGGGCTCTCCAACGTCGACGTCGAACTGCATCGACGAAGGGTCCTCCTCGGGAATCGAGAACGCGACGGACTCGATGTTTCGACTGATCGTTCCTCCTCCTCCTCCAGTTCGAATCGACGACGAAGGCCCAGCGATGGGTTGGGTCTCCTCCATGGATCCAGATTCGTCGGGAGTGAGGTTGGGTCGAGTCTGAAGGAAAGGGAAGCGAGGGATAGGAAGGTCAGCCTCGTGTTTGCTCGAGGACGCGAGGAGAACTCGACCACGGCTCGAACAGACACCAACTCACCAGAAGCTTGAGCTTGTTCCCAGAATCCTTCATCGCGTGACCGAGATCTCCCTCTCCTCTCTTGGGCTTCGCGAGAACTCGAGAGACTTCCTGACTGCAAGGAGGCTCGACGACCTCCCTCTGCTTCCCTTTCCCAGCGAGCGTCCTCCTTCGTTGTTCGGCTTCGTCGTTGACCTGAGCGGTGGGGAAGGCTCGATACTCGTCGGATCCGATTCGTTCGGCGAAAGCAGCGTTGTAGATGGGTTGAGGGAGAACGGATCGAGGAGTGATGTCGGGATCGGCTTCCCCTTCTGCGTGCGAGAAAAGGAAGGGAGGGATCATTCAGCGAAAAGGTTCGGAAGGGATTTGAAGGGGGGAGTAGGGAATGGCTTGACTCACCGGCGTCCTGGGAAGGTCGAAAGGAGAAAGAGGGAGAGTCAGCGAACTTCGAACGAAACGAGACGCGTGAGGAAGGAAAAGGCTCGAACTCACCTCCATGTCCGATCTATCCTCGTCAACCTGATCCTCAGCATTCCAGAGGATGTTCCTCGCGATCTGATCCTGCACTTGGTTCTCCTGATCCATCGCTCGACCGTCCTCGGGGTCAACTCGGTCCTCGTGTGAAGGTTCCTCGCCGAAGGGAGTCTCAGGATCCTCAGCGTCGAAGGAGCGAGGGAGGTACTCGGCGACCGATCGGATCTTGATTTGGACTCTGCGAGAGGCGATGGGAAGGGGAGAGGAGAGTCAGTTCGAGAAAGCGAGGAGAGACGAGGGAAGCAGAAGAGAGAGCTGACCCGTGATGGCCCGTCTCCATCTTCCCGATGCTGAGAACGAGGAGGGAGCGGCGAGTCAGCAATGAACTCGATCGAGCGGGCAAGACGTAGTATCTCGGGACAGACTTGGTGATCTCCGGAGCTTCCTCTCGAGAGTGAGTGCCGAAGTAGAGTCTGCGAAAGAACGAGTGAAGACGCGTCGTCAGAACACGCGTCCCTCGAACGAGTCGACGAAAACGAGACGAAGAGTCACTTCTCGGTCTCAGGATCTGCTCTTCGGAACATGGGAGGCTCGTAGCTGTTCGAGAAAAAAGACGAGTGGGGTCAGCATCGGTCGAAGAGGGGATGAAAGGAAAATCGAGAGCGAGGACGAACTCCTCGGGAGCATCGGGCTGGTAGAAGAGCTTGATGGAGATGCATCGTTTCCCTAGACAAGGAGACGGAAGGGCAGGTCAGCCAAGCCTCTCGAGCGTGGTCGAGAAGGATGAGAAAAAAAGACTCACTCGGAAGCTCGACTAAGTTCTGCAGGGGAGAAAGAGAGACGAGCGTCAAGACGAGTTCCTGAAAGGCAAAAATGGTCCGTTGCAGATGAATGCGAAGCGTACCTGAGTCATGAGAATCAAGTTCTGCGACAGAGGGATACAAGAGAGTCAGCCTCGAAGGGGGGAGGAGAAAGGGAGGGTCGACGACGCGTCGAGACAGGACGGAAACGAGAACAAACCTTGATGAGAGTCTGCAAGAGAAATAATCCGACGAGCCGCAACCAATCAGTCAGCAGAATTTCGGAGCTGCCACCGAGCGGGACCGCGAAGGAAGAGGGGCGAGAAAGCAACGAACCTTGACCGACTTCTTGACCGTCCCAAGCGTGAGAGCCTGACCAGCCGTCGTAGCAGCGAGAACCGGATCGTCGGCCTGTGGACCCATAACAGCATATCAGCGAAGAGATGACGAAAGGAACGAAGCTCCGGCTCATCGAAGAGGGAGGACGGCGAGGACTCACCACATTTATCGACTTCATGCTCTGCTCGACACTCAGCATCGGAACCGATCCCACTCCCTCGACGTCGTGGTAGGAGAAGTTGAAGGTGTAAGTTTCGATGACGCTGATTAAAATGATTCCAAAGTGGAGACGAGGGGGAGTGGAGAAGGGAGAAGAAGCGAGTCAGCGACGCGTCTCTCTCTCTCTCTCCTCCCCGTCTCTCGTCGTCGTCCTCGCTCGAACTCACTTCGAAGGGTCGTCCGGATCCTGGCCAACGAGACCGAAAACCAAGGATCAGCCTCGCACTCTCACTTCGCGACGAACAGAACAGAAGAGCCAACTCACAAGGTAAATCGACAAAACCATCGACCTCAAGAACTGTCGTCGCGCCATTCGACGTCCCGATTCCCAGTCCCATTCAAACGCAGGTCAGTAGAAAGTCGTTCGCGAACGAAGGTTCCCTTACCGAGGAGATCCTTCGAACCTTTCTCTCCACAGCATCAAACACTCCCTTCTCCTGTTGAGTCGACGAACCAAAGCAAACGAGGGAGGGGAGGTGAGCGGCGAGACGACGAGGCCGCGAATCGAAGCCAAGGAGGGAGAAGGGAAGAGGGGCGGAGGAGGAACGAACGAGATAATCAAGCAGCTTGTCTCCTTCAGGTCTGTTTCGCGGTCAAATCAAGGCCAAAGGGAAAGGAGGGTCAGCGTCTCAGACTCGAAGCACGTGAACGCGAGCGAAGCTCGATGCAAACGACGAGCTTGAGAGGGACTCACGAATAGTTCCTCTTGATCTTCTTGATCTTCAAACTCCCACTCGTCGATCCTTGAGCAGCGACTGAAGCACCAGGTTTGGCCATCGGGTTGATTCCATCGTCCTCGAAGTTGTCGTCGGGGAGGAGACCACTGCGAGGGAGGGAGGTGGAGTCAGCGAAGCGAGGAGGGAAGGGAAGGTGGGTGTATGCTGGTGATCCGGGGTGGGAACCGCAGGCGAGGGGATAGTAGACTTGTTGGGTGAGGTGAGGAGTGGCTTGGTGCAAGAGGGATGATGGGAGGGAGAGGGGAGAGACGGTGGAGCGTCGAGCTCAACGCATCCATCGACGAAGCTCATCTTCCGTTGACTCCCTCCGCTCTCCTTCCTCCCTCGCTCCTACCATCCTTCAGCTCCAGTTCACCCTCTCCCACTCTCAATCTGTCTTCTCCATCCGACCTCCCTCTCACCCAAACCAAACCAAACCCACCCTCCCCTCCCTCCCCTCTCCATCCTCCCTCCTCCCTCCTCCCCTCGTTGCCCTTTCCTCTTCACTCACCGCAAGAAGGTAATACACCCAATGCTAGCCTCCATCATCGTCTTGACGCATTGATAGCTCTGATTGAAGGTGATGACCTTCTGGGATTGAGTTTGAGCTTGTCGCTGTTCGAACCAAAACCAAAGAGACGAAGCGAAACGAGGGGGAGGGAGGAGAGGAGGAGGAGGAGGTCAGCGTTCGGTTTGTCTCGTTTCGTCCGTTCTGGCGAGAGGAGATGAGGAACGCCAGGGTGGAGAAGTTGAGAGGAGAAGTTGTATATATAAGAGGGACCAAGAGGGGAAGAGAGAGAACGGCTCGCTCGTAGCTCCATCGTCAAGCTCGAGCTCACCAGGTTCGTCCTCCCTCCTCCCTTCCCTCGCTTCCCTCCACCTCTTCTCCGTTCCCTTCCTTCCCCCCACCCAGCAAGAGAGAAGAGAGACGAGCTACGCACCACAGCTTGAGCCTGAGCCATCTTGAAACGAACGAATGCGATCCTTTCAATGAAGAAGGAAGGATGATGGTGGTCGAACGTCAACCTCGAAATCAGTCGCTCCTCTGTCTTCCTTTTCTCTCGCCCGCGGGGGGGGGGGGGGGGGGAATATACCTCTAGAAGAGAAGGGTCGTTATATAGAGCACAGCAACGGCATGTAAGCAACAGGTAAGTAAGAAAATATTGAAATGGAATCAAAGAGAGAGGTCTAAGTAGAAGTTCAGAAAGCGAAGCTCACCCTCCCTCTCCCTCCCTCCCTCGTCCTCCCAACCCTGACCGTATCCATCGCAACGCTCGCCTGAGCCTTCCTCCCTTCGCTGACCCTCCTGATCCACACGGAGGGCTGAACGATATGCTGGGGTTCACGGTGCTTGAGGATCGAGCGCGGGAGAGAGGAGGTTGAGCTTGAGCTTGAGGACGCGGCGGAGGAAGAGTGGGTTGAGGAGGCTGGGGAGAGGGGAGGGGTAGAGGTGGGCGAGAGGGAGCGGGAGGACGACATGGCGGTGTAGGAGGAGTAGCGGCGGTGGTTGGGTTGGTACTGCGAAGAAGGAGAAGCGAAAAGATGAGCTTGGGCGACGAACGGGAGGAACGAGAGGAGGGAGGGAGAGGGACGAACGGGAACTCGAGCTTGGTCGTCTTTGAGGAGGATTCGTCGAGGGGTGGGTTTGGGTTCTTCGTGTACGGCTTCTTCTTCTTGAGCTTGATCTCGTCGAGTCTGCTGCGAGAAAAGAGCAACGAGTCAGTTTACAGAGAACGAACGACAAACGAGAGCGAGAAGAACGTTCGCCCGACCCTGCACTCACAGTTGAAGAAGGAACGATATCCTGAGCGACGAACAACAACTGGCCTAGGCCGGCGAGGCTCATAATCACTGAGAGAATCAGGACGGGAATCGTGGGTGGGTGGGTGGTTTTGAAGGGAAGGGAAAGAGGGACGGGAGGTCGAGTTGGGTTGGGAGGATGTGGTTGAAGTGAGAGAGAGAGAGGAGGCTTGGAAAGGTTGCTCCTTTTGTTTCGCCAACGGAAGCTATGTCGACTGATCGAGTTCCAGGGACGAAGAAAGAAAAGTGAAAAGTAGACGGGGACGGGACGGGAGGGGCGATCAGAGATGGTCCAGGTCGCAATCTTGTTGAAGAGGCGTCGCGTGCAAGGTCGTCGAAGGTTTGGAGTTTGCTGAGATAGGGTCGAAGAGATAAGGATAGGCTCGGGACCAGAGCGGGAGCGAAATGCGGGAGTGGGTAGGTCGAGATGGCAGGTGAGAGGTGGGAGTGAGAAGGGAAGAGCTGCGAGAGGACAGAGGCGAGGAGGGAAGACGGGTCAAACAGGCGAGAGGGAGGGAGATGATGCGAGAGCTCGCCTTCGGTTCCTGATCGTCGCACTTTGGAGTGTTTGGGCTCTGAGGATACCAGGTTGATGCGAAAGATGGATCGAGATGACTCACACCGTCTAGAAGGTGTAGTAGAGGAGGCGTCGAGGTGTTGAGCTTCATCCGAGCCGTCCTCCTTGAGTTCGCTCTTGGCTGATTCCTTCTCAGCAGAGATGGATGTGATTCCGAAGCGAATTCGATATTGATGACATTATACCTTCTCAGCTGAGTAGATGGTTGGCGAGACAAGAGGGTCGAGCGTGAGGCGAGGACGACGGCGAGGCGAGGCGAGACAAAGGAAGGAGGAGTTGGTGAGCTCGAGTGAAAGAGGAAGGACCAGAGCTGAGGTCGTTGCTGTCGATCCAGAGCACCATCTTCGTCGAATCAAGTCTGCAAAATTTCCCAAGGTACGAGCTCAGTATAACTCTTTGGCCGAAATCTCATCAAGCAGAGACAAGGAAGATGAAGGGATGTTGAGCTCGAGCTCAACCCAAAACCACTTTTTCCGTCGCTCGACTGCCACCTCCCTCTGAAGCGCCCACGAGATCCTGGAGCACGTAGTCGTACTCCAGGGCAACCCCTCCGTCCTAGGAACAAAAGAACGGGGTCGGGAAAAACTCACAGCTGCACACCTCGAGCTCCAACTCCTTCGGCGAGTTGAGCTCACCTCCCTCCTCCCTTCCTCGAGAGATGGCCGCCCACGACCGCTGCAGATCTATTTCCCTCGTTCCTAGTGATCCAGGAGTAAGCCAGACGAGTGCCGTAGCCTTGGAAAGAGTGAAGGAAGTTTTTCGAGTGGTGCTGAGGGTTGTGGAGCGGTTTGACTCCGAAATCGACGTCTGTCAAAACTCGAAGTCACGATCTTGTCGGTTCCTTCCTGTCCACCATCTCAATGAAGAACACTTCTCGAGGGCAGAGACAGTTTCGTCCGCTGAAGGTCTCTCTCCAAGGCTTCTCTCATCTTTCCGCTCATAGAACGAGCAAAGGAGCCTCGGCGAAGGGACGTTCAGCGGTCAGCTCGGGAGATCGACACATCCTCCTTCCATCTCTTCCATCTTCTTTCCCTCCCATCCGCTTCTTCATTTCTCTTCTTTACTCCTCCTATCGTCTATCCACTCTCCCTTTCCTTTCCTTCATCCTCGAGAAGGAGCGAGACGAGACCCTCGAGATCATCGAGCTTACTCCCGCACTCGCTCCTTCTTCCGCTCCACCACCTCCCCTCCTCTTCTCGTTGGAATCCTTATCTGACGAGGAGGTCCGAGCCCAGAGATCTATGGATCTGCAAAGATCCTTCTACTCCGCGCTCGAACCTTCTGTTCAGAGAGTGCTTTCGTCCGAGACGGGAGGAGCACTGAGGAGGGAAGCAGAAGCTGAGCTTCGTCTCCCTTTCCTCCTCCTTCGTATACCCTTTCAATCTTTCTCCACCTTTGGTGTTTAGCTATCGGTCCGAGGACCACTCAGCTCTAGGACGGACTCAATGAAGGTCCCAGGGCGGGGTGCCTTCGAGTCTCAGCTGTCGACCCGTCCACCCTCGCTCCACAACGAGCGAGGTCACTCCCTCTTCTTTCCTCTATCTTCCTTTTCCTCTTCTCTACTCCTCTTCCTTCGTCATCATACTCTTCTTAACGTTTCTCCCTCTAAGTTCTGTCTTCTTTCCCCTTGACCCTTTTCTCCTCACTCTGCTTCGTCGTGGAGGCAGCGACGACGACGGCGAGAAAGCGAAAGAAGTTCGCCCTTCGACGCCCATCCTCCTCAGATCTCTCGAGCTCACAAACCAAACTCAGAGCATATCGTCTAAAGGAGGATGAACGGGATCAAAGGGCATCCTTCTCTCAAGCTATCCTCGTTGCTGTCGTTTTTCGTCGGCCGTCTTTGGCGACGCGTCGGCGTCGTTCTTCTTCCCTCGCTGATTCGAGACCCCTCCATGGTCCCACCCTCCTTCTCCCTGCAGGTTTCTTGATCATTGATCCGGAGATCTGCTTTGGAGGTGGTGGCGAGATCGGCGATCAGATCGTCTGAAGCAGCGATGATCAAAGCGATGCGTCGCGCAGGTCACGTCCTTTCTTCCCTTCCATCTCCTTCGTATTTCAATATCTCGACCGCAGCCGAAATGTCTCACCCGCTCTAGGCTGCTGCTTTTGAATACGACTCGACCTATTCCTGAGACGAGCCAACGTCGAGTCATGAAGAACAGCAGCTCAGCGATCAGCGTGACGCGACTTTTCGGCTTTTCTTGTTCTTTCACTCTCTTTCACTCCCTCCTCTCTCCTTCATTCTTTGCCTTCCCCTTGCTAATTCCGTCTCGACACTAGAATCACCTCGTCGCCCAAACCCTCTCTTCCCTTTTGCCTCCTTGTCTCTGAAAAATCGGACGGACGTGGGAGCTCAAGAGCGAGCGTTCATCCCTCGCGCTTCTCAACTCGATCAGGCCTCGATCCCTTGCTCCTGGATCGTTTAACATACGAAGGGCAGGTACCCATTTCTGAAGATGTTGAGCAGTCGGGATGTCCTCTGCCTCTTTCCCATTTCCGATCGTTTACCTCGCGTTCTGATTTCCTCCTCCTTATCTCCTTTCTTCTCTCTCCTATTTTCTTCTTCTTTCTTTGTTTATCCCTACCAACTCTTCCCGTCGACCCACACTTCCCCTGACACCGATGCCTAGCCCCTAGGCGTGGCGATGTCAGCCCGTACCGTGGTGTCGACGCGTCGAGTTCAACGACGAAGTTCATTTCCCCTTCTTCCAGTCTTCTCCTTCTCTCTCCTCGCCTCAGCTTCTTCCCGTCGACCGGGGCGCTCCCCTCCATCCCTTGCTGGCATCTCGATGCCATTCATAAGATTGTAAGGGACGTCGTAGACGACGGATGTAGCTGACGAGCGAGAAGCGCGGCTCGCTTTTGGGTCCCGTCCGATTGATTCGCTTTCTCAGCTCTTTGTGTCGAGCGTCGCTTCCTCTTCCACATCAGTTTTTGGTCCTCACAGGACTGTAAGCTCCGATGGGATGGGGAACAATGCCGCCGCGTCGAGCTCGAATCAAAAAAGACCCGTCACTTCCCTCTCTCCATCACCTGATCTGCAATTCTTCACGGCTCCTCGTCATCTCAGAAAGCCTGCTGAGGTCATCAAACAATCAGCTTTTCCGGTCGTGGACGCGATGTCTCAATTTCGACGCGTCGCGTCGCGATCGATCGACGCTCGACCCGTCCGTGACCTTCTACCTCGCTCCCGTTCCCTCTCAGAGTCTAGTCAATCTTAGCTCTCATAATTGTGCCCGATCTCATACGTAGTCCGACTTGAGCGAGGGAAAGGTGACAAGCTCTCGCTCATTGATGACCCGCTTCAACTAAGCTCGTTTCCTTGCGCAACTCAACCGGCTAAGAGAAAACTCATAAGACCCAAACACAACGAAAAAAAGGTAAGCGAGAGAAGTACATCCGACGATGGCCCTTACTGACTACTCCAGAAAGGACGAGCCGAGGAGACCAAAAGTCAGCGTCGGATCGGCGACGTGTCGTTGATCAACGAACGAAGCAGGACTCACTCTTCGACGATCCACGACTCGCTCACGCAAGCGTAACTTTCGAGGAGCGACTCTCCTCGTCGGTGCAGTCGACTGCGAAAATAAAAAGGGGAAGTCAGCGAGCGAGCGACGAGGAACGCGAAAAACAACAACGACTCACTCTTCGTGAAAAAATGATCGTTCCTGACTCCCGTCAACCCGAACGAGTCTTCATGTCCCTGAGACCTCGCACTCCTCTCAGCTTTGGACGACCTCCTCGCCTGTTTTGCGGTGGGCTGCGAGTCCCAGGCCTCCTTGTGGTGTCCTTCCTTCGACGAGCCCTCGATGTACGACGCGACCTCCGGCTCGAGGCTGTCGACGGGAGATTGGGAACGAACGTAGGGGACGGGACGAGCTCCGACGACGATGGATCCTGATTGGTTTGGAGGGTTGAAGGTTGAGGTGACGACGTTCATCGAGATGCCGCCGTGGCCTGTTGAGGGAGTGGTGGTGGAGGCGAGGAGATGGCGACGGGTGAGGATGAAGATCGAGACTGTGGGAGAGAGGGAGTGTTAAAGATGTGGTCAGGACGAGAGGTGACGGTGATGGTAGGGCAAAAGGACGAACCATCAGCGATACCTGTGAGAAAGGAAAGAGCGTCAGTATAGTTTGAGCGGAGGGGGAGAGGAAGTAGAGGTGGAAAACCACGAACTAATACAGCAAAAGAGAGCATTGGCAGCAATGTAGACCTCGTGATCGAGAATCTTGCCCTTCGCCGCGAGTAGAGTGAGAATAACGAGTGGAAGGCCGAGCAAAGAATAGCTCAAAGGGTACCTGTTCGCGAACGAGACGTCAGTCGTCGCGGTCAATCAGTCTTCTAAGACTTCGCTCCTTCGTCCCAAAGGATCGGATCTCACCAAAGCATTTTCCTCGCCACACTCCTGACCTGCCTCCCTCTCGCAACAGACGAAGGGAGGGCGGTACCAGTCGACATCCCACCGCTGGGACCTGAACTCGATCCTCGACCGAACGAGCTGTTCTGGCGGTTGGTGATACGATCAAGAGCGCCGGAGAGGGAGAGGAAGAGGATGATGTAGAGGACGGCCATTACTGCGAGGGAGGAGATGGAGAGGTAGGCGACAGCTCTGCGAAGAAAGAGGGCGGGGGAGGTCAGGACGAGAAGACGCGACGCGAGGAGAGGGAAAGGACGAGACGAACAGCAGCCACGCTTTGTAGTTTGATGAACCGATGGCTGAGGAGAGGAGAAGCGAACAGGTCAATCAATATATACGGTGTTCTGAGGGGGACAAAGCTCGCGTACTGAGCCAGCATCCGGGCGAGTTGGGTCCTGAGGAGAGAGATCAAAGTCAGCCGTCATGTTTGAGCGGTGAGGAGTCAAAGTTCCAAGCTCACCGTAGAAGGAGTAAGGCGACTTGTTCATGATGGGTCCGAGGATAGTCATGAGAACGGCGAAGGTCCAACCGCATCTGGCGACGAGCGAGGGAAGGAGCGCGAGACGTCGGTCAGTTTGGGGATCGATTCGCGGTCGAGGGAGAAGGGACGAGGACTCACGGTACGACAACCCACTTTGCCCATGAGGGTGGGTTGTATCGAATGAAAAGAAGAAGGAAAGTCTGGATTGCGAGGGCAAGACTGAACCGAAGAGCGCGTCAACGAGTCTGAAGGACGACAAGACGAAAACACGACACTCACTTCCAAAACGCAGCTGCAGTCACTCCAAACTGATTCATGACACCTTGGAAGTTGCAGAGGGATGAGTGGCGGACAATGTACTGTTTGATACGGTGCCAAAAGAGCGAGCGAAGGTTCAGCGACGAGTTTGAACGAGCAGAGCGAACAGGGAGGGAAGACGTACCTCTCGCGACCAAGTGATGTCCCCGATGGCTGCGAGACTCATTCCCATGTCACTGACGAAAAGGCAAAGCAAGTAGACTCCCAGGTCGGACGAAAGGAAACGCTTGAGAGACAGCGCTCGCTCCTTCCTCGCTCCTTGGCCTACGTATACGACGTGAGACTGGGCAAAACGAGGAGATGTCAGTTCGTATCGCTTGATCCCGTGTCGCACCTGTATTACGATATCGAAACTGGACTCACCAGTAAGTAGAAAAGTAGAGAAGCGACGATGAACGTCACAGCACACCGATGCAACCTTGAACCTGTTTCGTTTGACGCGAAAGTCAGCTTTCCTGCTCGAGCTGACGAGAAAGAGAAAGACAAGAACTCACAGCTTGAGATGCAGCTTCCCTGGTGGTGAGTCGAATGGCTTTGATATGTACGAGACCCTCCCAGATCTCGACGACGAGCTTGTTCGACACGTTCGAGGGAAGGTCTCGCTGCTCGATGAACATGGCGGCGAAGGAGTGTGGGGTTGATTTGTTGACCGAGGAAAGCTGTGAGCCGCTATGTGTGGGTCGCGATAGTAAGGTAGGAGAGGATGGAGGAGCGGGGTTGAGGGCGTGGGCGATGGGAGAAGAGGGAGAGGGAGGGAAGGTCGTCGTTGGAGGTTTGTTCTGCTTTCTTCCTTCCTTCCCTTCCCTCGCCCGGCTGAATGAAAAGTTGACCCCCAGATGGTCACGAGATGATAGATTAGCGTTGTGGCCAAGCTCACCCGAGACAGGGCGAGAGAGTAGACAGGAAGGAAGGAGAACAAGAGCGGAGGGACCGCCGAAGGGAAGGGACGAGCGTCGAAGCTTGAGCGAGGACGAGAAGGGACGAAACAAGCATGACCGGCGACCCGTAGAGGTACTTCGGCGACTCGATGGGATCCCATACATGTTCGAGAGCCTTCGGTCGAGTCGCTGATGGTCGAAGGGGGCGGAAGGGTGAGGAGAGACGTAGAGAAGGGAGGAAGGAGCGAGTTGTGAGCTCGACTCTCGGACTCTCTTTCCCTTCTCCTTCCTTGCCCTCCTGGTTTCAGAGATCGCCTGTCGTGTGGGCGGGCGTGCGCCAAGACGGAGATCCATGATATGAGAACAAGGAGGTGGCCTGCGCAGCGGAGAAAGTCCGAGTGCTGTTTGGAGGGAGTGAGGGAGGAAGGGAAGGAAACCATCAGCTGCTCGAAAGTCGAAGTTGGGGGGTTGGTCTCGCTCCCCTTTTTGGCGAGCAGATTTAATCAGCAGAGGCTGAAAACCGATATTCTTCGCTCTTCAATTGCTCTCTTCGAGTTTGCTCGAGTGTGATTTTGGAGAACTGAGATGTCTCGCGTAGCAGTAAATTGAAAGACGAGAAATCGCGTCTCTCGATCTCACTTCGAAAGCGAAACTCGATCCACCAGAGCGGTTCCTATTTACTGAGAAAGCAAAGGCGCCTGGAGGGAGGAGAAAGCCAACAGGATGGGGTGGGGCGGAAAAGGTCATCACAGAAGAGGTCGTGCGTAAGTATATCGAAGAAAGGGCGAAGAGTGGACGAGGGAGACGCGTTCGTTCAGCGTTTCATGTTGGCCATCTGTTTTCCCAACCGCAACCGACACGCATCAAAAGAGGAGTCAGTATTTGTCGTTTCAGATTGATCGATACCACTACGAGAGGGGGGGGGACGGGGGGAGGGGAAGGAAGCGACTCACCAACTCCCTCCTCAACGCATCCTCCTTGCTCTTCCTCTCCAGCCCTCCGAACGAACGAACGTCGTTCAGGACGTCTTTAGTCTTGCCCTGTGTACGTGAGATGCCGACGTAGCAAAACAAAAGCGAGAGCGAGTCAGCTCTCGAAGAGGAAAGAAAGAGCGATCGACGCGAGGCGAGATCGCGAGCGGGGAAGGGAATGGGAAAGAGGGACGTACGAAGTAGACCTCAGACAACAGGTTCCTCAGCTTAATCTCCATATCTTCCACCATTCGACCGAGATTGGGGATGTGGTCTCCTTGGACTTTGAGAGGGACGTTGTCGAGATCCGTCTGCAATCGCGTCGAAACGAAGGAACAAGGTCAGTTTCCAGTGGAACGCGACGAGTCAACTGGAGTTTAACCCCCTTCCCATCTCTCAGCGTCGAGATAGAACGGAAACCGCTTCAACGAAGAGGGAGGGACGACGAGCAAGACGGAACGACACGCGAAGAGATTCCCAAACTCACCTGTCTCGTCAAACTCCCCGCCAACTCAACACTCTCCTGTCCCTCAGCCGACTTGGACACCAGCTGGAGCATGACCGTCGAGGTGAGCTTGTACGAAGCTGTTCGACCTCGCTCGTGGGCTTCGAAGACGTGGATCGAGTCCCAAGAGCCTGAGGAGGGAGGTGGGAGGACTGAAGAGGGGGAAAGGAGCGAGAAGAAGGTCAGTACTTCGAGTTCGCGCGACTCGGTCAACAGTATGAGTGCTAGGGAGAAGGAGGAGATGGAAAGGGGCTGGAAGGAAGAGGAGAGGATGGGATGGGGACGTCGACTCGACTCAAACACACCTTTCTTCAGCAGCACAACCCCAGCGAACTGATCCTTCGTGTCTTCCGGCGTCCAAAGATACACCGAAGACACTCCTCCTTCGTAGTACCTGGCACAAGACAAAACCCCGAAACGAGTCAGCATGAGCTCCAGTCGGAAGAGGGGAGGAGGGAGCGAGCGAGCTCACATCTCTCGGTAGGTGTCGAAAGCATCGTTCATGAGGACCTCGAGCGAACGGAGTTGATCCGAGGGGAACTGGGCGTCTTCGATGTCGGGGGTGTAGGTGTTGGACCAGGGTGATCTGGGAGAGGGAGGGAAGGGAGTCAGTTTGGGTGGTTGCTGGAGAGGAGGGAAGCGAGCGGTACTGAGAGAGGAGGGTCGAGAGGAGGTGATGGAGTGGTTGGAAGATGACACGAGGGAGTGTCGAAAGTTGGGCGCGCTCTGGGAGGTCTGAACTACAGATATCAGGCTCGCGTATAGCGTTCGTGACTCAGCAGCTCCTCTAGCAGCGATTGCTGCTCGAATGACGAGGTCGAGAGGAAGGAGGTGCGAGCTCGACCTCCTCCTTCCTTCCCTGCCTCTCTCCCTCCCTCCCTTCCCTTCCTCTTCACCCAATCACCTCCTTTCACAACCCTCCTAGGCCCGATCTCAACTGAAAAGTCTGATGCACTTACCTGAACGAATCTCCATCCCTGTTGTAATCGCAAGCGAGGAAGTCCTTTCCCTGCTCGTCATCTCTCAGGATCTTGAGAGGTTGATCCACTGAACCCAGCAGGTCGTCCGCGTAGTCGGGAAGGAGGGAGCCTGTACGAGAATACGGACGAGGAGCGAAGAAAGACAAGGAGACAAGAGGAGGATGATGAGTTGCGAGCTCGTTGATCCAAGAGGGAAGGAGATGAACGAGACTGACAGAGGGAGGAGAGCGTTTCCGTGATGAGCGCTGGTGGTAAACGACGAGTAATGTCGAGCATAGAGTCAAGGGGATCGTAGTCGGCCATGGTGGGAGATATAAAGAGATGAGCTTGGTTGCTGGGATGGGTGTTTGAGATCTGGGAGAAGGTCGAGGTCGAGTCGTCCCTCGTCGTCGTCTCCCGCAGGGGCTTCCCCTTGGAAGGCAGTGTCGCCCCTCCTTCGCTCAACTCTCAACCACGACAACCTCGACTTTTTCTTAAGCCCATCCTCATTACTCGACTTCATCACCATCACCTCCTCGTGTAAAACTTCCTTCGCTCTCTCGCCCAAAGCAGCCAGCCTCCCTCTCTCCCATCTCCTCCTCTCTCGCTCGACCTTCCCCTCGGCCCTCTCTCCCTTCCCTCCCTCTCTTCACCCCCTCCCCTCCCTTCTCCTACCACGTCCCACCGGACCCATCCTCTGAGTATGAGTGAGAGCGTAGCAATCTTCATAGATAGGGCAAAGGTGAGCTTCTTCTGTCTTCGTTGGAGTCCGATCCTTCCGACTTCGGCGAGAGCTCACCACCTCCGTCCTTCCTTCCCTCTCTTCTCCTCTCCTCTCCTTCTTCGTTCTCAACAGGTGTGATTTCATTATCATCTCGACCAACGAGCCCTTCTAACAGAGACTATTTCGAAAACTAATCCCTTTCTCTCCGTCCGCTGCAGTTCTACATCTCGGACTTCACCTCCTCCCTGCTCTCTGTGATCTGTCAACCTTCCTCAGCTCTCAAAATCAACGGAAGAACCTTCAACGTCATCAAACTCTTAGGAGAGGGAGGCTTCTCGTTCGTCTACTTGGCTGGTGCGTCTCGTTCCGTCTCTTCTCGTCCTTGCGTTCGTTCGTTAAGCTCTAACGTGACCCTCTTCGCTTCGTTCAAACAGAGGACACCGATTCTGGAAGAACGTTCGCTCTCAAGAAGATCAGAGCTCCTACAACCGAGACCGTAAAGATCGCAATGGCAGAGATCGAAGCTTACAGGAGGTTCAGGAGCGAGAACATCATCAGGAGTCAGTCCAAGAGGAAGGGAAGGGAGGGAGGACGAGTTGAGCTTCGTTCGTCGTTCTCGAGACCTGACCTCTTGTTTCCTCTCCCCTTCCAATCTAGTCCTCGACTCAGCAGTCCTCCAAGACGAATCCGGCGAGGGAAAGATCATCTGGGTCTTCTTACCTTTCTACGAGGTTCGCATCGCTCTCTCTCGTCCCTCCCACCTCTCGTTCATCTCCCCAGCTCACCTCCTCTCTCCTTCCCTCGTCCTCCCTTCACAGCGAGGAAACCTCCAAGATCTCATCACTCGCTCCTCCCTCTCCACTCCTCTCACCTACCCTCCAGAAGCTCAACTCCTCCAGCTCTTCCTCGGGACGTGTCAGGCCGTCAAGGCCATGCATCAGTACCGGCCGAACTCGAAACAGCAGCAGCAGACGACGACTCAGGCGGCTTACCCTCCTGCTGGAGGAGGAGCGAGCTCAGCAACGGTTGGGGAGGGAGAGGAGGAGGGCGGGATGCTTCTCGCGAGCCGTGGGGCTGCTCCCGGAGAGTCAATCTTTGATGAGGCTGAGGAGAACGGAGCGAAGGAGGCTGTTGTGGGCGGACAGAGGGAGGAGGCTGGACCGGATGGACTGTACCCCTACGCGCATAGGGATATCAAGCGTGAGCCTTTTCTGACTACCCCTCACTATCTCGTCTCGTCTACTAACCACTCGATCCTTCATCAAACTCGTCCCTCCCAGCTGCGTGAGTCCCTCCTCTCTCGCTCCCTCCCTCTCGACGCGTCGACCTTCGCTCTCTCTCTCCCAACTGACTCCGCTCTCCCCTCCCTCCTTTCGCTTTTGAAGCAACATCATGATCGCCGACGATGGCAAGACGCCCATCCTCATGGATCTCGGATCCTGTCTCCCAGCTCGAATCCACATCCGAACCCGTCAGGAAGCGCTCACTCAACAGGACATCGCAGCCGAACACTCGTCGATGCCGTACCGAGCACCGGAACTGTTCGATGTTCATACGGGTCAGACTTTGGATGAGAAGGTTGATATTTGGGTACGTTTGAAGGCTCAACCTCTCCAGTTCTTTCTCTATCGCGCGTGCGAGTCTGCTCGTTCTCTCGCTCGTTTGCTCGCTCGCCTCGCCCCTTTCTCTTCCGACTGACACCCTCCCCTCCCTCCCTCGCCCTCTTCGTTCCCAACAGAGTCTAGGCTGCACCCTCTTCGCCATCGCCTACTCCTACTCCCCCTTCGAGGATCCAGCCCAAGCAGGAGGGTCCATCTCCATGGCCGTCGCGTCAGGATCGTATCGACACCCGAGAGCTCCAGCAGCTCAGCAGGCGTACTCGGACGGGTTCAGGAAGTTGATCGATGGATGTTTGGTGGTGAGGAAGGAGGAGAGGTGGGGGATCGATAAGGTGAGTCTTGAGGTTGGGTTTGGGCGAAGTGGGTGGGAGAGAGGAGACGCGTCGAAACTCGAGCTGACTTGGGTTTTGTTTTTGGGTGGGGTTGGGTCAGGTCATCGAGGTTACGAAGGAGTGCTTGGATAACCTCTAATCTCTAACTCCTTTCGTCTATGCGTGGATCTTTGGGCTCTTCTGTTTGCTTTGCTCTCGGTTCGTTCGGATTTGATGCGACTTTCGTTGCTTTCCTCTCACTCGCTCTGCTCTCCCCGCCCTCTCTCTCCCCCCAAGCCTCTCCTCGAAAAGCAAACCAAACCGAAACGCATTTGATCTGTAACCTACAGTCCCTTGAACTCGTACCCTCCCACGCGATCAATCACTCCGACCTGGATCCTCGCGAGCTCCTTCCCTTCGGGTGTGGTGAGGGTAGCGATGATGGTGTCTGAGGCGGTGATGGGTCCTACGCCGGAGGGTGTGCCTGCGAAAGACGAACGAAGGAAGGGAAAGGGAAGGGAGGTGAGCGAGGTGGGGAGGTGAGTTTGGAGGGAGGGAGGGAGGGAGAGATGGTATGGAGGGAAACGGACCGGTGATGAGGAGATCTCCCTCCTACGAACAGGCGAGCGAGCAAGGAAGGAAAGGGATAGGAGTGTTAGTAACGCGAGGAAGAAAAGGAGGGCGAGAGACGAGCGAGAGGAAAGGGACGTGTCGACGAACCTCAAGAGTCATCACGCTCGAACAGTACTCGATCAGCCTAGGGATCTGGAAGATCATATCCGAGGTCACACCATCCTGCTTCGTAACTCCGTTGATCTATCAAAATCGAGCCAAAAGGTCAGCTCAGTATCTTCCTCGCACGCGAACGAAACGGGCTCGACGACGAACCGACAACGCCAACTTCAGATCATGAGGGTCCTTGATGAGATCCTTAGGGATGAACCCCGACACAGGGTTAAACGAGTCGAATCCTTTAGCAGTAGACCAAGGGAGTCCTTTGGCTTTGACGTGGTCTTGGACGTTTCGGGCTGTCATGTCGATGGCGAGGGCTGAAAGAAAGGAGGGAAGGAGAGGTGAGCTCGAGGGAAGGACCAAGCAAGGGAGATGGGTTGGGAGTGAGAAGAGGACGAACCGTATCCGGCGACGTGATCCATAGCGTTTGCGGAGGAGACATCTCGCGCTGCCTTTCCGATGACGACTCCGAGCTCGACTGGCGATGGAAGGAAGAAAGGAAAGGAAGGAGGAGGGGTGAGCTTCGGTTCGTTCGTTCGTGAGCTCCATCTCTCCTTCCATCCCTCCCTCCCTCCCTCTTTGAGCTCAACGGCGACCCCTCTCGCTCCAGCTACGTCCAGAACCTAGCTTAAAGCCACTCGTACTCTCGAGTATGAGACTCACCCTCGTGATGAACGATAACTCCCTTGGGGATCTCTACGATGCCTCCATCTTGGACGTAGCTCGTCGTCGGCTTGAGGAAGAGGAAAGGCTCCTTGGGAACAGCATTTCTCAGCTCAGCAGCGTGAGCTTGGTAGTTCCTAAAGAAAAAGAAAAAGAGGAGACGGTCAGATTGGCGTTGAGGAAAGGATTGAGCGAGCAGAGAGGGAAAGGGAGGAGGAGGAGGCGGAGGAGGGGCCGAGAGCTCCTCTTTCGTCCTTCGCCCCCGAGATCTACGCAGAAAAGAAGGAAAGAGGAAGAAAGTGTCACCTTCCGATAGCGACGATCTTCTTGCCTGATTTGAAGAAGTTGGACATGGTTGAAGGGTGGGCGTTGAGAGATGAAAGAGAGGAAGGAAGGGAGGTCGAGCTCAATGTCGTTTTCGGAAGGAGTCCGATTGGGTGGCCGCGTCGGGGCCGAAAAACATATCTTCCTTCAGTTCTGCTTTTTGTGATCTCTAGAGGAGACTTCACTTCTGAGCCTGGTCGCGACTGAGAGCTCATTTTTATGGCCACAAAAGACGTGAGACGGCCTTGACGACGAGATCGCTCGACCGGATTCCCCGCACCTGAAAGGAAGGGTATTACAGGCCTGCATTCCCTAGCGAAACAACCTCGATCTACAATCCCTCTTTTGTGAACGCCCTGTTGTAGATATCATCCCAAAAACAAGTTCAGGCCGTTGGGAGTATAATTTAGAGAGAAGCTTTTTTTTTTAAGGACCTCTGAAAACCTTTTGCTTCCGTGAGAGCCGTTTTTCCGTCTCCTCCAATCTCTTCCTTAGCAACGCTCAAAGTCGAGCACCCGCCCTCTTCTTTTCCTTCCTCTTCTTCTCTTCGCACCAGCTTCGACGAGAGATGATGAAATGATATGTTGATCATCAGCCTCTGGATGGAAGTAAACAAAAATCTTCCGAGAGCAAGCAGAAAGCAGGAAGGGCGAAAGACGGCACAGAGATCGAGGTGGGATGAGCGAGCAGAGCTGCAGACACAGGAGGATACGCCAGGATAGACTGTGGAAGATACGAGAGCTCGCAGGAGCCGAGAGCGCGACGCTAGTGGGGACTGCGATGAGGGGAAAGGAAGCGAGATACGAGAAATCGTGAGACGCTGAGCACGGACGAGCAGACGCAACAAGACGCCACTTGAGAGGTTCATAGGATCTCTCAAGATTATGAGGAAAGTCAAGAGAGTCTTCTGATGAAGGGAGAATGCCGAGATCGAACGGGAGGGCAGGCTGATGAACCTGCGAGAGATGAGCGACGCTTCGATCTAAGCGACGGAAGAATGGGGACGACTGAAAATCCTCGGAGAAGAGAGCAACGTCTTCCAGTATACTTCCGACATAGACAAAGCGTCGGGGGAGCCAAAGGATAAGCGAGAGAAGGCAAGGGGAGCAGAGGAAACCAGGTGCGGGGACGAGCAGCTTGCCTGCGCTACGATCGATTCGGTGAGCGTCGTACTTTCGATCCACCAACTTCGACTCTCTCTCCCTTCCCTTCCTGCTTCTACTCAAGATGGATTTCACGCCTGAACAGTTTGCTAAGGTCCTTCTGCAACGAAACCCTCAGGACCACAGGACGCTTCAACCCATGGTCAGTCTCAAGCTCTCTCTTAACGAAGGAACCGAACGAGAAAGCGCGAGCTCACCACCCCCTTCCTTCCCTCCTTCTCGTCCTTCTTCTCCTACAGTTCAGTAAAGTGATGTATCTCAACCAACCTACTCGGGAACGCTTCTTTGTATGCTTACCTTACCGACTTCGAGATCGGTGATCAACCTCGCTGACCTCTCGTCCTCTCTTCCCCTTCGATCCATCAGTCAACTCTCGTCTCGTTCCCCTCCTTCTGCAAAGATCTCCTCACCTTTGTCCTCGAAACCCTACAAGTCGACCCCCTCAACAATCCACACGAATACGTCTTTGGGAGGATGGTCGAAGGCCCTCTCTTTCATCGGTGGATCCGGGAGAGCGGGAGGACGAGTTGGTGATGAAGGTCTGGGTCGGGCTCGTCAGCGTCGTCGACCGACTCTTTCCTAGCTTTTTCTCAGACATAAACAAGGTGAGTCGACTCTCTCTCCGACCTCCTCATCGCAGGACTAACCGATCTCTCGTCTCTTCAGTCTCCGCCCTCCATCAAAGCTATACAGTACGAGTTCTCAGCCTTCCCTTGGGTCCTCCTCTCCCTCTACGAAATCCTCCTCGCTCTTCCTCCCTCCTTCAAGACCTCAACCTGGATCCAACTCGTCCCATCCGAACTCGCCAACAGAGCTGGGAAGAAGCTCTCAAACGCCAACCAGTTCTTCCTCTCTCGGCGACAAAACCTGTCGGAAGGATTGACGGAGCAGCAGTATCAGGACATCACTCGCGTCGCGACGTGTTTCGTCACCTTGGGAGGGTTCGCCAGCGGACTACCGATCTCGATCTTCACCAAGATCGCTCTGGATGGTCATATTGGGAGGTCTTGGTTCGGATGTGGTGCGACTGCGACACTGGAGGAGGAGGGCACGGAAGCGAAGACGAAGTGCACCGAGTTGAAGAGTGGGGACGAGATGAAGGCTTGCTCGAGAGTGAGTCGCTCCTCGCTCCATCCGTCCTCTTCTCGCAGAACTTCGACTGACTGTCTCCCTTCATCTTCGTCCCCGTTCCAGTGCAAATCCGTTCGCTACTGCTCGGAAGGTTCGCTTTCCTTCCCGCCTCGCGTTCTCGTCTTCTCTTTCGTGTCCTCCATCACTGACCTTCTTCCGTCTACTTTCGCTTCTTTAGAACATCAGAAGGCCGACTGGAAGAGACACAAGCAGCAATGCGTCGCACCCAAATGGAGTTTCTAGTCGTCGACGCGTTTGTTTCTCGATGGGCTCGAAGGACAGACTCAGGCCTCGACGCGTCTCGTCTCGTTTCTGCGAACCTTTCGCTCGACCTCCCCCTTTTCATAGCCACGACTATCACGCCAGGTACTTAGACCTACGAACTCGATGATTTTCGAACAGTTTTCTCAGCTTCGTTCAATCTTTCGGCACAGGAAAGAGCTGAGCTTGGTCATCGCGCTGCCTGACGAGTGTGACCGACCGAACCTCGCTCCCTTCTTTCATTCTAACCACATCTACCTTTCCACCTTCCTTCTCCAACATCACTCAAGCATGTCGACCACAGTCTTCAGGACCATCAACCCCGACCTCCTCATCGCCTCCAAACCCTTCTCTCGCTACGGATTCCTGCCCGTCGGGGGTCGCTCGACGTTCATTCTTCTTCCTTCCAAGGATCTCTTCATCGTTGTCTCGACTCCTCTCGACAAGGAAACTCGAGAAGCTGTTCTCGCATTTGCAGGAGAGGACTGGGAATCGAGGATTTCATACCTTCTCGCTCCTGTGAGCTGTCCTCTCTGCCTCATGAGTCGCGTTTCGTTTTAGAGTCGAGCGAGCTCAGCTTACATCTCTCCCTTTCCCTTCTTCTTCTCGACACGAGAACGACACACACGCGATGTACATCAAGGACTGGAAGAAGGCTTTCCCATCTGCGAAGCTCATCGTCTCTAAAACTGCTGAGATTCCGGACGCCGAGCACTGTGAATTTCGTCTTGTTCTCGTAAACCGAACGCACGCAATTGCTGAACCCCCCCTCTTCCTTCGCAGCCACCGACGCGATCCCTCCAGTTCTCTCGAAGGCTGTCTCGCCGTACATCAAGATCCAACCCTTCAGCCAGATGAAGAACCACGACCTCGCTGTTCTTTATGCTGCTCCGTCGTCGTCGCCAACGCTCATCGAGGCCGATCTCCTTTGCAAGTGAGCCCTTTCGCGAGCTCACCTTCTCTTCGTCCTCTATCGATTTGACTGTGGAACCTACTTCTTCGTCTCTTCAGCCTCCCTGGAAAGGAGCAGTACTCGAAGCAGAAGGCTGGATGGTTCGGCTCGCTGTTCGTTAAAGGACTAAACGTCGACGGGCTGTGAGTCGACATCTCGTTCCTTTCCACTCACCTCTCACCTCTCATTTTCCACTGAAACTTCGTGTACTTGTCGTCTTCAGTTGGGCTCACAAGTTCCTGTCTCTAAGCTAGCTGGGAAAGGACCCGGAGCGATTCAAACTGGGAAAGACGCGTCGATCGTCAATCGCTGGGATTTCGCTCGCATCATCCCTTGCCATGGAGATGTGATCGAAGCGGATGGGAAGAGGGCTTGGAACAAGGCTTATGGAGCTCTCATCGCTGCTGCGAACCCGAAGATGGGATGGTGAGGAGAGGCGGGAGGGTGTCGACGCGTCGAGAGTCGTGCGTTCGTATCTTGCTCCGTTGCTTACTATTCCTCCTTAATGATCGTTCTCTCCTGACTGAATGTATGAATCGCCCTGTGGTGTCGGTTCGAGCTCATTCTCGATCGAGTTCTTAAGTCTTACGCTTTGAAATCACTCGTCCTCTCCTTTGATGCTCTCCCATCTCCCTCGCGCACTTTTTATCGCGCCCGGGCATTCCCGCATATCGAGTCGAGTATCGCAGTGGGTATGCGCATCAATTGCCGTCGTCTTATTCGAGAAAAAGTCGTAAAGGAAAGAAACGCGTCTGAGAAAGAGTTCGACGCGACGAGAGACGGAGCGAAACAGAAAGAAGACGAGGTCGTTCAAGTCATAAGGTAGGTAGGATGAGTGGAGAAGTACTGCAAATATGTGAAGAAGAGCAGAGAGATCGTTACGGAAGTGTAGAGAACGAGAAAGCAGAAAACGACGCAAATCAACTCCTCTTCTTGATTGCGAAACACCTAGCGCACGCCCACCTCTCTCCATCGTTCCCACCTTTCCCACAGCTCCAGCACGTCCACGTTCCCACTCCTTTGTCTCCAAAAGAAACCTTGACCCCGTTCCCCATGTCGAACGTCCCCGACGGAGTTCCAGTCCCATGAGTTTGGTACGAGCGCGTTCCAGACGACGAGGACGAGAATGAGGAGACGGACCAGGCGGAGGAGGACGACGAGGATGAGTTGGGTTGTGGACGAGGGGGATGAGGGGGAGCGGGACGAGGTGCTGCTGGAGGAGGTGAAGGACGGTCAAACATCCCTCGAACTCTCGGTTGAGGAGGAGCGATCTTCGGTGACTCGCAGACCTCACACGACGAGAGGAGTCCGTTGTTGGAGAAGGTGCACATCCGGCAGTTCCATGGCTGAGAGTCGTCGGTGAAAGGAGGGGGAGGAGGGGGAGGGGGTTGGTGGAAAGGGAACGAAGGGGGAGGGAGAGGGATTCCAGCGGCAGCGAGTTGATCCTGGATGGATTGTTGGATTAGCGCGGCGATGTCGGGCGGAATGAAGGGAGGGAGTGTTCCGAACGCTTGAGCTGCTGCTTCCTGGATGATGGCTGCAGGAGGCGCGGCGGCGGAGAAGGAGGGACGAGAGGGAGGGTTCGAGGGAACGCGGTTGTTGTTCGTCGAATTGGAGGGAGGAGGAGGAGGTCGAGCGTTCGTGGAAGAAGATGGTCCAGGTGCAGGAGTGCGAAGACGAGACGAAGAGGGAGAAGCTCTAGGTCCGCTGCCGTTCGAGGAGGGTGACGGTTGAGGAGGTCGTGACTGAGGCTGAGGGACCTTGGGTTTCGGAGCCGCCGACGACGACGACGACGATCCGACGTTTCCCTTTCCGCTTCCGTTCGTCCCATTCGAGGAGGAGGACGTTGACGATGGTTTTGATGGAGAAGGCGCCGCTTTGGGACGATCGAGGGAAGCGGTCGATTTGGGAGGAAGGGAGGGAGAGGGAGAGAGGGAACGGGAGTCGTCCTTCGGCGCGTCCTTCCTCGACTCGGTCGTTGATTTCGAGGGAGGTGATGGTTTCTTGAGGATGGGTTTGGGAGGAGCCTTGACTACTGGTGGTCTTTTGGGTGAGGTGTAATCATCGATGCTGAGATCTTCTTCCTCCGAATCGGTTTCGAGATCGATCGTCTGGGAGTTGAACCTCACGATTGGTTGACGCTCCTGAGCACGACGCGAGAAGACGAGCAGTCAGCTACGGAGTCCTCGAGGCTACGGAAACTTCCAGAGAAGTCGAGAGTGGAAGTCGAACTGACCTTAGCCTTCCCCTTCCCTTTCCAATCTCCAGCCTCGACCCTCTCCTTCTCCTCGTCGGTCATGACCCAATCCGTCGCCTCTCCTCCGTCCTCCTCGTCCTTGGTCAAGTCCACAAACTCCCTCCAGGCTCCCTTTCCCGTCCCAGTCGATCCTTCGGCGGTTCGCGAGTCCTCCAGCCTCGTCCTGATCTCCTCGTTCGACTCGGGAAGAGGCCGTCGAGGCTCGTCGTCGTCGCTCTCGGTTGCCGAGTCCTCCTCGTTGGGTTCGTCCTCGTCTTCGGTGACGTACTCGTCCGATGATGGTTCCAGGGCAGCTGTAAGACGAAATAAGAAGATAGACGGGGGAGAGAGTCAGACAACGGCGACGAGGCGAGCGGGACGAAGCGAGAACGAACGTTTCGACTCCTTCATTCGTCTCTCAGCGGCGTCAGCACGAGCTTCGGAAGCCCTGAACAAGAAGAACAAAAAGAAGAGAAAGTTCAGCGAGGATCGCGGATCGTGAGGAGATCGAGCGAGAGACTAGCTCACTTCTTCGAACGAGCTCTGCGAATTTTGGGCAACGAGACGCGTCGAAAGGTCAGATCCGATCCACGACGCTGCGACTCGACGAGGAACTTCGAAGCGATGAATGTACTCACGGTTTTCCAGTCATCCCCAACAATACTCCGATGTCCCCTCCCACGGCTCCTCCACGTCCAGCAGCCTTCGGCTTCCTCCTCCCACCTCCAAGCCCTCGAGCAGCTCGGCGCTTCTCCTCCTTCTCCCTAGCCTTCTCCTCCGCCAGAGCTTTTCGAAGCTCCTTCTTCTCCTCGGTAGAGGAAACTGTCGCGAGAAGGGAAGAAGCACGAGAAGCAGGTCAGCTCGAGTCCGATTTCGACGCGTCGACGAACAGCGAGAGAGAGCAGAGATATGACGACGATGTCGAGAGACGAGCTGAAGCTCACTTCGTTGACCATCGAGTCTGTTACTGGAAGGCTTGTCGTCGAAAGCTTTGAGGTTCCTCGTTCCAGGCTTGTGCTTCTTGGCGGTTTGAGCTCCAGACGAGGTCGACGCGACGCCATTGACGAGAGGGATGCCGTTGTTTCGATGGTTTCGTTTGGAAGAGGTAGGTCGTTTACTGATAGATGTAAACGCCAGTTAATCATCGTGATGAGCGAGGTGAGGGGACGAGGAAACGACGAGGAAGGTGAAGAGAGCGGCGTCGAGGAGAAGAGGAGGGAGGAAAGACGGAACGCGACAAACCTCTTCTGAGCTCCACCACACTGTAAGAGAGCAAGAGTTAGAGCGAGATCTACCTCGGACTCAAGAATCGAAGCTCGGAAACTTTGGACTTACCAAGTACTCTCCGTAATCAGCCTTGTTCTCGTGAAGCGGGTTGCTCATCTTCAAGTTTCCATCCGACAGCCTCGACCCAGAACTCCAGAAGCCTGTAAGCGAGTCAAATCAAGTGTGGAAGGTTCAAATCAATCTCGTGTTCACGTCCTGAAGACGGGTACGCTGGGGAAGACGAGATGGAAGGAAATGAACGAACCGTCTCCGAAGTATCCCTTAGCGTGGAGAGAAGCCATCTCCTTCTCGAGTTCTCGCAGCATCTTCTGGAATCCAGGTCCATGGTTCATGTGGTGGCAGTGGGTGAGCTCTGCGCGAGGAAGATGCGAGAACGAAGGAAGAAAAGAGGTCAGCGAGCGATCGCGCGACGCGACTTGACGAGCAGTCCGAAGAACGAATGAAGGAAAGCTCACCGTGGAGAACGACGTGGATCAGCCATTTAGCGGGGAAGAACTTTCCGTTGGGTCGACGAAGGACGATCTCGATCTGTTGAACAAGACGGACGAGTGAGCAAAGAGGAAGACGGCAAACGGAGGCTCGTGAAAGCGAGAAGAGAGGAAAGAGACAACGAACAGCCTCTCCAGCGTTCCAATTCCTTCCTCCGAAGACGGGGTTCCACTTGTGCTGAGAGATGGAACGAGAATAGGAACGAGAATCAGCTTCGTCGGGCGGTCGAGGTGGAGAGTGGAGCGGAGCGGAGAAGGACACGAGCTCACCTCTTCGAACGACGTAGCCTGCATCCCATGGTTCTTGCAGATGACTGAGAGGTTCGATGTAAAAGGTCAGCTTCGTGTACTCCCTGTCTGTCTCTTGTCAGAGCGAAAGAGCCTCGACGAACCTTTGGCCTGAGCAGCGAGAGCACGCATGAGCTCCAGGGCGACCTTGGAGGGAGGAGACGGAGAAACCGTCAGCTGCAGTCTTTCGTAGACGAGGGGAAGGTCGAATGACGAACATCTGAATCGCTCTTTCCTGGTAGCGAACTGATGAACTTGAAGTGTGGGTTCTGAGAGAGGAGGAAGAGAAGAGAAGAAGCGGTGACGAGAGATAAGTCGTGGGGAAGAGGAGGGAGGGAGGGAGGGAGGGAGAAGAAGGAGAAGGGAAGAAGGCGAGCTCACTGGATTCGAGGTGCGTTCGTTGATCCTAGAAGCAGCAGAAGATGAAGGTGAGTATCAGTCTCATGTCCCCAGCTGAATAGAGAGTGAAACTTGTTAGGGAAGAGTGTAGAGAGCTCGGTAGAGCGCTGCATCGAAACCTCGAAGCTCAACATCCCCTCCTCCCCTCCCTTCCACCTTCGCCCTCCCACCGATCCAGACCCATTCTCTTCAACAGAATCATCTTTGGATGATCATAACGAGCTCCTCCAGGCTGCTACGTGCGTAAAAAGACGACTTACCTTGCGAAACGAGCGTCAGCCATCTCTCCGTTCGATGGTTTCAGAGCAAGCGACCTCTTCGAGCCTCGATCTCGACGTTCCTATAGGTCCAGTGCCAAGTGTGAGTTGCTGAAGAATGGAGGCGGAGGATGGAGGAGGTACGAGAGTGGTGAAGAAGTTCGAAGCTGATGGTTTGGGGACGAGAGAGCAAGGGCGGAGCTCGATCTCGCATGTCAGCTCCTCCCACTCGTTCTCCCTCGTTGCTATGGAGGACTGTCCACCTTTTGGCCTCTTGTTCGACCACGATTATCGTTGTCAGTCTTCTTTCCGGTTTCTGTTCGTCGAACATCTCGCCCAGTATCTATGCCAGAAGGTCTGCTTCGTGGTCGTCAGCGTGAAAGCGACGCGTCGCTTTCCTTCACTTTTAGCCTGTCTATTTCTTCACGAGGTACGACATTCCTCCTGGACAACGGAAGCATATAGAGAGTATGGGCCTCGCCGCCGGAAGTCATGCCTCGCAGCTTTGCCTATGCCTCGGCAGCGATTGAATCGGAGGCGCCCTCGCGACCGGCGTCGACTCGCTCACCGCTTCTCTTTCGACGCGTCCTTACAGGGTTTCCGTCGCAAACACCCGAGCAGGCTGAGCTGCACTTCTCAGAGAAGCCTCGGCCCTTCTTCTGGCAGGTGCAGAAGGAACAAAGGGCTCGACTTGTCAACTCGTTTGGTTTCAAACCAAAGCTCGCAGCTCGACGCGTCTCCTTCTTCTTTTCTTCCCTCTTTTCTCTCCTCTTCGGCTATTTTCTTCGCTCCAGAAAGCACATGGCGATCATGAACGGCCTCTGAACGCCTGGCTCCCGCTCTCGTTTGTCAAAATTTAGAGTCTCTCTCTACCGTTTCATCGGCTCGAAAACACTCGTCATCCAACCACGCAGTTTCCCGACCTCTCCTCCTTCCCCCCCTTCGTTTGACTTTCAACACCCACCCTCTCCCTCCCTTCTTCTCGTATATTTTTTCTCTCACGCCATGGCCTCCTCTCTTCTCCTCCCCCTCCTTCTTCTTACTTCTTCGATAACAGCTGCTCCTCAACCTCCTGCTACTCGCCTGGGAGCGACCGTCAACCTCGCCCACACAGCTCACGGCAAACGCTCTGGCTCGCTCGAGGATTGGGTTGGGAGGGAACGAAGGAAGGTAGATCGGAGGTACAAGAACGCTGCCGTCGAGAAGAGGGATGTGACCGTAACGTGAGTGCAGCTTTCCTCTGTCTCGTTCGTCGGAGGAGGGGAGGAGAAGAAGGTTCCAGGGAAGGGGACGTGGGGACGAGAGGAGGAGAAGGGAACAGCTTGGCAGCTCGTTTCCTGTTGGTCAAGGGGTGAAAACCTTTTCCGCCTGCTAGGGCGAAGGTGGGACCATGCAGGGAAGGCGCTTGACGTCGAGGGAGCTCCCCTCGGGAGACTGGGGAGCTGTAGGAGCTGCGAGCGAGGGAGGGACGCAGGAGGGACGACGACGTCGAGCTCCCTCTCCGTCAGCTTCCTTTCTTCGTATTTCCCCTCTCCTGCTTCAACTCCTCACTCCTACACGCTTCCTCGTCTAGGAGAAGCTGGCATTGCGCTCAGGTATACAGGGAGGCTCGACAAAACGCGACCACGCTGTGCTGTGTAGCGGGTTCGGCTTCCTTTACCTCCTGTTCTCGCAGCCTCCCTTCCTCCTCCCTTGTTGCGTTTCGAGCTCCTCATACCGCACCAGACGCGTTCGAGATGGTACTTCTCGTTGCTGACCTATACCTTCTTCGTCTTCTATCCCTCGCCCTACAGTCTTCAGGACGAGAACATCGACGCTTCCTACTCAGCCGCCGTCACCATCGGAACGCCCACTCAAGAGTTCGACCTCATCCTCGACACTGGATCGAGTGATCTCTGGGTCGCTGGTACCGAGTGCCTCATCTCTTCGTGCGATAGCATAACCAAATACGATCCTTCAGCTTCCAGCACGTTCACCAAGTGAGTTTTTTCGCCCTCGATCTCTCCGGCCCCTTGAACCTCTCCCCTCCTTCTCCGCGTCCTCCTCCAGCTCTCTCGCGATTTGCTGACGACGTCACTGATTTTTCGCTCTTTCTCTCAGCGCGACTACTGCTTTCGACATCTCCTACGGATCCGGTGACGCATCAGGATACGTCGCGACCGATACCATTGGGCTTGGAGGAAGCACGGTGACGGGACAGACCTTTGGTTCGTCCCTTCCCTTTCATGCGAGCTCGACGTCGTCGCTCTTTCTGACCCTTCCCTCAACTCTCTCCCCTCAGCCGTCGTGACGAACACCGATACTGGACTCATCAGTGCTCCCATCAGTGGTCTCATGGGTCTTGGATTCACTGCTCTCGCTCAAACCGCCGCCGCCCCTTGGTGGGTTTCCATCAGCTCGAGCTGGTCTCAAGATCTCTTCGCCTTCAAGCTTGCTCGGTGAGCTTTATCCTGCCCTCCGCGCCTTCGACTCGAAACTTCATACTTACCCATTCCTTCGTATGCTACCAGATTCCGAGGAGTCACTGGAGCCAGCGCGACTGAGGAGAGCGGAGGAACCGTCAACTTGTGAGCTCGACCCTCCCCTCTCGAACGAACCTCCTTCGAACTGACAAGACCTCCTCCTCCTCCTATTAGCGGTACTCTCGATACTTCCCTCTACAAAGGAGACATCAACTATGTCGAGGTCACCCAGCAGCTTTGTTCGTCCCCTCCCTCTCTTCGTCCGTCGTCTCGGCGACGCGTTCTGACCTCACCCTCTTTCCTCAGACTGGCAAATCCCTGCTCTCGGAGTCACCGTCGACGGTACTTCCGTCGACATCAATGTCACCACTACCTCGCAGTCGTCGTTCACCGGATCGTCCTCGACTTCGTCTGGCTTCCCCGAGTGCGCCATCGATACCGGTTCGTCCTCTCGACCTCTTCCTCCTCCTTTCTTCCCTCGCGTCGCTGACTCCTCCTCCTTCGACTCCTTCAGGAACCACCCTCATCTCGGTCCCCACCGCCACTGCTGCTCTCATCTTCGCTGCCATCGACGGAAGCGAGGCCGTCACCGCTTCGGGATACTCAGGTGAGTCGTCTCGTCCATCTCCCCGCCGTCTCGTCCATCTCCCCGCTTGACGCGCCGCTTACTGTCTCGCTCTCTTCCCTCTTTTATCAGGCTACTACCAGTACCCTTGCAGCAGCACGCCTTCGGTGAGTCTCCCTCCTCCCTCGCAAAGACGCGTGTCGAATCGAAAGCTGATCGGTCTTCGTTTCTGCAGGTCGCCATCAACTTCGGTGGAATCTCTTACACCATCAGCAGCACCGACTTCAACATCGGACGACTCACCTCCGGATCCAGCATGTGCCTCGGAGGAATCTACGGAGTGAGTTGCACTTCTTCCCTCTTTCTCCTTTTTCGACCTCCGCTGACCTCGTACCCTCTTTCTCCAGAACGACCTCGGATCCTCGTCGAGCATCGCTTGGATCGTCGGATCCACCTTCTTGAAGAATGTCTACAGTGTCTACAAATACTCTGGATCCACCACTGGATCTCAAGTCGGATTCGCTGCCCTTGCTGAGTGAGTAGGCTCGTTTCCTCTCGTCGCTCGACACTCGAACTGACCCTCCCTTTTCTCTTCTTTCTCAGCGGAAGCACCGTGACCAGCGGAACTGCCGACAACTCCACCACCACCTCTACTTCCTCCCCTGGAACTTCCGGCACTGGAAGCGGCTCCTCCTCAACCTCGTCGTCGCCTCGGTCCACCTCCGTCGCGTCTGGACTCCTCGCTGGATCGATGGTCTCCCTCCTCGTCCTCGCCCTCCTCTAGACTTCCCATCGGGATTTTCTCTTCTCCCCTCCGTTCTCGCATCGCTCGCTCTTGGTTTCGCTGGCTCGATCCTTACCTTAGACCTTCCCTCCCCTCGTAACTCGTTACCCTCTCTCCGCAACTCCTTTCGTCTTAACCCTCCCCACACCGTCGCTCAGCAACCGTCCTCCTTCCCGCTCTATGTTCTGTCTCCTCCCCACACATCCCTTTCGCTTGTTCCGTTTTGCTCTGCACGCTCCTCCCATCTGCTCTAGCTCGTTCTCGTTCACAAAAACACGCACGCTCCTGAAGGACTCTTTTCCTCTTACTAGCTATTCTGGCTGCGTTGCGTTTGCTCTCCCTTCACTTTCACGACTTTATCTCTTTGTTCTTCTCGTATATGTATCGATAAACGATCTTTGCTCTGCCTGCTTTCGGTTTGTCGAGAGGACTCGAGGAGAAAAGGAAAGACCGACGCGAAGACGACGTGGCGAGTTTCGAGGTCTCTCTCGGCCCTCGTCGCTTCAGCTCGACCGTCAGACATTCAAGATCGACGAGACGACTTTCCGGTCGCTGAGAGTCGATGATCATGGGGCCGTATCGTATCTCATCGACAAGCGAACACGGCGACGCGTCAAACCCTGAGTCCTCCTTCTCGATCCTCTAACGGACTGCTCGACTCGCCGACCCTTCAGAGGAAATCCCACTGAGGAGCGACGCAGGTAATCTTGTGGCGTTTCCAGCTCGATTTCTGATGAGCTGGTGAAGCATCCGAGAGAGAGAAGTGGAGAGAGGTCAGTGTTTGAGTCGACGGACATCGAAGGAACGGGACTCGACGCGAGCGGACCTTCAGAGCAGTATCGAACCGATTTGCACTGTGTAGAATGGAAAACGTACGAATAAGCCAAGATCGCAAGAGGAGAAGATACGAAAAGCTGAACTTACTCTAGCACAAGTCTTCATTTCCTCTCCGGCAGCAAGGACGACGCAATCTGTCTTCCCCGATCTCTGGAGCAGACCTCGTCCACCGCAGTACAACCAAGATCTCCCTAGGCCATGATCGACGTGCAGTTCGAGCATTGATGAAACTTGAGCTCCTGCCGAGTACGTAGCAAGGGTGACGACGTAGGCAACGACGCGCTCCTCGAGTTCCCCTCCGAAAGGAGTAGATAGACCTCGTGAGGTGAAGGACTGAACTGCTGACTTGAACGCCTTCGCAGATTGAGCAGCGAGTTGCGGGGGAAGGAGTTGAGCCCAGGTTTTATCGACGAGGAGAGAAGGGAAGCAAAGGAGCAGTTCGGAGACGGTCGCCAGCGGAGGGAAGCTTTCGACGAGCTGCTCTACGACGTCGGTCGAGTAGGGTACGTTCTTGGATGCCAAGGGAGAGAAGTCAGCTGTGACTATGTCTGGGAAGTCGTTTTCGATGCTCACCTCTTGAGAGAAGCAGGACGGGAAGTGTCTGGTGAGGGACTCGACGACAGCGACCCAGACCTCCAAGATGAGTTCATCTTCCCCACTCTCTCTCACCCAGCGATGAAAGAGGGGCTCCGACGTCGTTTTCCCAAGGATGGCTTCGAAATAGGGCCATTTCGGATGGCCTTCCGGGGTGTTGAGACGAAGGCGAAGGAGACTTGGAACGAAGGAAGGAGAAGCGATGAGCTTCGCCTGGGTTCGGAGGGAGGAACAAACCGCCTTGTCAGCGGATTCGTAGCTATAGGCCGGCAGAAGTGCGTACCAAGAAGTGGGTCCTAGATCCATCATCCAAGCAGGCGAACTTGTGTATCTGAAAGAACATGGGAAGGAGCAGAGGTCGAGTCAACTGTGGAGCTGTGGAGGGCGAGGGCGATTCCTCTTTCTGCTTTTGCTCACCGTTGACTTGAAGACAGGAGATTCGGTGTTGCTGAGATCAAAGAGAGAGGTCGCAAAATCCTCAGGGCTGATATCCATCGTACTACGCTGAACCGAGAAGGGGAGGAGGTGGAGGGTGAGGGAGGGAGGGGAGGGGATCGAAATGCTCGAGCTCACCTTTTTCACTTCCTTCTGTCGAACGGCCATGGCCTCGTCTTCCTCCGACCCCAAGAAACGTAAACTCGATCTCGAACCCTCTATCGACACCTCTCCTACATCCTCAGTCGAAATCCAAGGTCCCAACTCTTCCTCAAACCCTTCCAGCAGCTCCCTTGTCCTCGAAGCTCTCTCCTCCCTCCCCGTCGACACCTTTCGCCAACTCCTCGACTCCTTCGTCCTCCCAACCCTCGAATCCCTTCCCCAACCTCAGCATGACGAGCTCGAGACTGCCTTCAACCCTGCCCTCAACTTCGAACGTTCGAAACAAGATCGTATCGACAAGCTCGCCTTCGACAAGCACGAGGAGAGCTTGACGAGGGTGCTCGCGAAGCTCGAGAAGGCCGCTGATAGGAACCCAGACGGAGACGTATCTCAGGTCAGTTGCGTTTCTTATCATCGTCAAGATTTCTATCGCTGACCTTGCGTGTTGTGGTGTTCGAGAACAGGAGAAGATGACCGATGAGCTGGCAGCGGAGATGCAGCTTTGGGCTCAGGACCTCTTCGCCGTCTGTATCGAGCTTGGGGCTGAGCTGGAGCTTGGATTCAAAGCGGCATGTGTATTAGAGGTCATTGCTGCTGGTCTGAACCGTCTTCCCACTCTGGAGTGAGTCTCTCGAGCTCTGGAGTCGCTTTTCCGCCCCGTCGCTCACCTCCGCTCTCTCTGCTTCGTCATGCGCAGATGCCCTTTCGAAGATTTCTACACCGATTTTAAGGTATCAACCGTCAATGGGAAGCTCGCGTGGTCAGCTGGATCGTTCGCTCAACTTCTCGCGAAGCTCTTTCGAGAACTTGCGCTCGTCGCGTCGTCGAAGGGAGAGGACGCTCTGGTTTTCTCCATCGTCGAGCACGTACAGACGAATCGTGGGGAAGCTCTTCAGAGGATCTTCATGGATCTACTTCGACACGGAGGAGGTGCGTTCGATATCCCCGAGCTTTCTTGGTTGAGATCGAAGGACTGACTCGACGTGCTTTTTGCTTCTCCTACCGACAGTCACTTCCGCCGAGAGCCCTCGAGGATATAGATACGACGATGAGTGGCTTCCCGTTGATCTCAAGGGTACGTTATCCGTCTCCTTTCCTTACGACTTCTCGTCTTCTCTTCCCTCGCTAACCTCAACGCACTCGTCGCGTCGAGCAGCTGCTCTTTCCAAACTCAAACAGATCATCTACTCGTCCGATCTTGAGCTCTACAAATCCAATCCCACCGCCGCTCTTTACAAGTCCCTCGTCTCAATCGATCCTTCCCTCGCCCCAACTCTCAACCAGGTCGTCCAGACCAAAGTCACGCTCCTCCCTGCCACCTCCCTCTCCTACGACCTCATCATTCTCGCCTTCGGCCTCTACACCAAGCTCAACGACCTTCCCTCCATCGACTTCTTCAGAAGTCGTCCACCATCTCCGTCATTGCCCCGAGCAATGGATCCACCAGATCCTCGCGTCCGAAATCCTCTCCCTCGCAAAACACTCCAAAGACGGTCTCGCTCTCGCCATCCCTCTCCTCACCTACCACCTCAAGAAAGCCTTCGAGGACATCATAGAGAACGTGGAAGGCTACCTCCCCGGTTTCCGAGACGCTCTTTCCTACCTCAAGAAGGACTGCTCGAAGCATCGGATCCCTCTGGTTCGAACGGAGGACGAGTCGGAGCGAGTGTCGAAGAAGCGGAGGGAGCTCGTCGCACGCTGTGTGAGGGACGCTGCTCAGTCGGATTTGTACTCAGATGAGGAGGACGAGGAGCCTGGGGTTGGGTGGGGGCCTGTGGATCATCGAGGGTCGGATAGCAGCAGTGGGAGTTCGACGGATTCGAATGGGCAGAGATACAAGGAGAGGAAGCCGAGGAGGGAGAAGGAGAGGGATTTGGCAGGGTTGTTGCGGGATTGGTTGGGAGTTTTGGCTGAGTGAGTGTCCAGTCTTACATCTACCTCGGTCTCTCGGGTCCTTGAAGCGGCCTCTCTGCCTTCTGTTGAGCTCTCAACGCGTCGATTCGATCTCAAAACTGACGCGTCGCACCTCGTCTCTCTCTCCCGCAGATGGCCTGACAGACGCTCCCGTCTCTCGATGGAAGCTCTCTTTACCTCCAAAAGCGTCACCGACAGTTCCTTCTACCAAGTCGAAGGCCTACCGAACCTGCTCGCTCAAAAGTCCGTCCATCTCGCCGTCCCTCTTCCCTATCTCTCGCTCGCTCTTCTTCGTCCCTCGCTCCTCGCTCACTTTCACCCGCTCCCTTTCTCCTTCTTGCCTTTAACTTGATCAGAATCTCCCAACTTCGCAAAAAGGACCACAGGGAGGATCCGCTCGCTCTCGCCGTCATGGCCTTGTACAACTCGAAGGACGCGTCGAAGAACGACGGAGGCGGGGGTTCGTTTCGCGCTGGGACGAGGAGGAAGCTCTTTTTGTAGATATGCTCGATCAAACGCGACATCGCCTTGTTCTGCACTCCGATGAGCAGGAGACGAGGTGATCTTCGAAGAAGCGATGGTAAACGAGAAAGGCGAGGAGCCGACGAGACGCGTCAGTCGGCTTCATCTCGTATCCGCTCAACTCCTCGGCTGTTCAGCGAGATACGGAGGGAAAGGAACGAGTAGTACAGCTTTGCCGCTGACCCTGACCACTACTTACGTCGACGAAGGATGCGCTGTCTCTTGAGAAACGCCGAAAAGCGTCGAAAAGCGGGATGGGACGAGACGCGACGCAACTTTTAGATCGTGTCTGAAGCTCCGTCTTATATCTCAGTGAATTATGTAGATGTATCGAGGTTCCAGGGGTGAGGTAATGTAATCAAACAGGCCTCTGACCCGCTTGAGGATCAGAAGTCGCGTCCAACGAGCTTCCCAACGTCGTCGTTTCTCCTCGACGTGATCCATTCCTTCACCCCTTCACCAACGACGCTGAAGCCCAACCAAAGTCAGCTTCTCCTCCCTCATCCCGCTGCTCACCCAACCCAAACCAACTCACCTCCAAACCCAGCCAAACCCGAATCCCTAGCCCCCCTAATAACCCACCTCAACCCACCAAAGAACCACACCCAACCCAAACCCTCCCCACCCAACCTCCAACCCTCCTCCCCCAAGTGACCCTCTTATACATCGTCTCGAGGATCATCGGGATCGCCTGAATAGCAAGGAAACCCGTGAAGACGTGTACGGTTCGGAAGTCGCGTGTTGGGTTTCGCTGGGTGAACGAAGGAGGGAGGAGAGGGAGGGTTGTGAAGAGTCCAAATTCGTGAAAGAGGCCTGAGAGGAGGAAGACGGAGAGGGGTTGAAGGGTTCGTGGGAAGAGGTAGGAGTAGAAGAGGAAGTTGCATCCGGCGGAGGGGTGCCAGCGATGGGACTGGGAGGGGAGGGGGAGGGAAGGGGAGGGGGGTGGGGGGGAAGACGCCTCGACGTCGAGGTCAGCGCAAGACGAAACGAAAGGAGGAAAATGAAGGGGGACGACGGACCCAGAAGTCATGAGCACTGATGAACGAAGGAAACGAAAACAAAGTCAGCTTTTCGCTACAGCGTCAAGATCGAATCGAAAGCGAATCAAATCCCCAACCAACCTATCCGACCTCCAAGGCCGATCCATCAACTCCGGAAACCCTCCTTTCTCCTGCCCCATCAAACCAATATTGATCGCAGACCCAGCATGGAACCCTACCTCAATGATAAGATAGACCAAAACCTGCTCCAACGCGACAAACTGATCAGCTCTCGCACTCCCACCCAAACCCTTCTCAGTCTTCCCTCGCGTCGAGAACTCACCACCCCCACGCCCCCACCACCCACTTCAACACCCACCTCCCACCTCCCCTTCTCATACTTCTCCTCCCAAACCTCCCTCCACACCCACCCGCACACACCCATCAAAGCGAGTATCAGTGCCAAATCCCTCACGCACGCCCAAGCGCGTTGTCTAGCGGATTTGAACCGAGTGGAGGGAGGGATCGTTCGAGGTGTGAACCAGAAAGTTGGGTTCCAGCCCAAGAGGGTAGGGTTGAGGAGGAGGTCGAAGTATTTGGAGGAGGTGGAGAGGGAGGGGTTGGTGCGTGTGTAAGGGGTGGAGGGGAGGAAGAGGCGGGAGAAGAGGGTTAGGAGCTGTGAGAATGAGACGCGAGTGAGTAAGTGAGGGGGGAGGGGAGTGGGAAGGTAGAAGGCGGAAGGGAGGGACAGACGGAAGCCATAGTCATTCCGTAGGGGTAGTTCCAGAGGGCTTGGTTTGCTGCGAAGAGGGAAAACACGTGAGCTCGACGCGTCTCGCTCGTCCTTTCTCCCCCTCATCTCTCTCTCTCTCTTCTTCGAAACCCAGCCCAATCACGAGGTTGGGACTTACGCTCCAAATCCAACCCACCACTCAACCTCCAAGCAACGCCCATCAGCAAACACCCCAAACCGAGCCTGAGCGTCCTCGTTCCGGTTCGTTGAGCGAGAAAGGAGAGGATCGGGAGGCCGAGGAGGAGGGTGAGCCAGAGCGTTGGGAGGAGGGGTGAGGTTGGTGGGATTGGTGGAGGGAGGAGGAGGAGGGAGAGGGAGAGGGAGGGCATGTTGGGTGAAAGGAGGAGAAGGGGAGGGAGTGGTGGTTGTTGGACGAGAGGGAGGGAGGAAGATGGAGGCAAGGCGAAAGCGGGTTTCGGTTGTTTTTACGGCAGGAGAGATGCATGAGAGATGCGAAGAGGAGCGATTCAGCCCTTGCGACTTACGTCAGAGAGGAACGAAGGGGCGAAGGAAAGGGAGGGGCTCACCTACGAAAACATCGAACGCGACTTCGAATCGAATCGACGCGTCTCGCTCTCTCCCTCCTCCCTTTCCTCCTCCCCTCACCCACCAGCAAGCGAGAACGAATCCATCCAATCCCAAATAAAGAATGCAAGCATACATAATCCGTCTATTCAACCGCTCCTCAGATACCGCGTCAAGTTCTCCCATCACAGAAAAGTCGAGTTCATCTGGTTCGACGATCCCGCGAGTCGCGAGGAGTCGCGAGAGGCTGCCCACCATTGTTGAAGGAGGAAGGCTGGTGGACGAGCGGTGAACAAAGGTGGGGGGAGTGGGTGGATTAGTTGAAGGGACGGGGGGAAGAACGGGGAGGAAGAGATAAAGAGAGGAGATGGGTCGATGAGAAGAGGAAAAGACGACGCGTCGTCCGAACTCACCCCCATACCCCACCACCCCCGAATCCCTCAACCCTCTCACCACCCATCTCCCTCCACCAAACAACCACCCCCAACACCAAACCCTTCCCCACCACCCCTCAACCCTCCTCCCCGTCACCCACCTGTACAGCGCTTCCAGCCCGTACGGGATCGCCTGAAGCGCGAAGAAGCCTGTGAAGACGTGGGTGTAGCGGAAGTCTCTATTCGGGTTGGCGAAGGGTGAGGTGAGGTAAGGGAGGGTAGTGAAGAGCCCCCATTCGTGGAAGATTCCGGAGAGGAGGAAGATGAAGGGTGGTTTTAGGAGTTGGGGGAGGGGGTGGGAGAGGAAGAGGAAGCAGGGGGTTAGGAGGGGGTGCCAGCGGTTTGACTGGGGATGGGTTAAGAGGGAAGGAGGGTAGGGGAGAGGGGAGATAGGAGGGAAGGGAAGAAGGAGAAGGAGGAGACAGAGGACGCGTCAGTTCGAGTTAGACGCGTCGACGAGGAGGGAAGAGCGAGATGGACGAAACCCAGAAGTCGTGTACGCTGCGAAAGATCGAGCAGACGAAACGGAGGTCAGGACTCGATTCTCGAGAGCACGATGGAGAAGTAGGAACTCACCTAGTAGCCATCCAAGGCTTATTCATCACCTCAGGAAACGTCTTCCTATCCCACCCAAACGCCCCAATGAAGAGAGCAGCAACAAGATGGAACCCTCCCTCCACGATCAAGTACGCGACGAGCTACTCACTCAACCACGAAAGTCAGCTCTTCGTCTCTTCTCCTCCATCTTCCCTCAAAAGAAACGCTCAACTCAACTCACCCCAGCAGCCGCCCCCACCGCAATCTCAACGAACAACTCCCTCTCTCCCCTCTCGTACCCCTCCCAAATCGGCCACAGAACCACCAACACCCCACCCAGCATGCCCAAATACCTCATCATCCTCAGCCCCGCGAAAAGATGCTCGAACCATGAGCGTTGGTAGTCCTTTCGCGGTCGACGCGAGGAGGGGTTGTAGTACGATGTTGGGATCCAGTGCAGGAGGGTCACGTTGATGAGGAGGTCGAGTGTGGTGGAAGGGACGAGGTGCGGTTGAGAGTGGACGTAGGGTTGGGAGAGGAGAGCGAGGCGGGGGATGGTTAGGGCGAGCTGAGAGAGGGGGACGAAGGGAAGGGGGGGGGGGGTTCAGCGTGGGCTGAGAGGAGGAGGGAGAGGAAGGGGGACGAACTGGGAAGAGCATGAGACCGAGAGGGAAGTTGAGGAGGATTTTGGAGTCTGAGGGAGCGGAGGCAAAGATTCGGAGTGAGCGAGCTGTTCTGAGAGCGTCGAGACGAAACGAACGAGGGAAGGAAGCGAGTCGAAGGAAGGAAGGAGCTCTCGTTCGTTCGAGCTCAACATCCTTCCTTCCATTCCTTCCCTCCCCTCCCTCCCTTTTGCCCTCCCTCTCCTCCCACCCCCACCCAAGTCGTACCCCAAATCGACTCACCATCCCCCTCCCAATCCACACCCCCCATCAACCTCCAAATCACACCCATCAAAGCCCCTCCCAGCGCAAGCCTCGCAACTCTCGCTGTCGTCCCTGGGCGTTGAGCTAAGAACGAGAGAGGGAGAAGACCGAGTTGGAGGGAGATCCAGAGGAGCGGGAGGAGTGGGGAGGAGAGAGGGATGGGTGGGGGGAGGAAGGGAGGTGGTGGGGGGGAGAACATCCCTGAGAAGGAGAGGAGAAGGGGAGGTGGTGGGCGAGAGGGAGGGAAGGAAGGAAGCGACTGCAGAGTCGCGAACAGAGGGCCGCTCGAAGCCGGTTGTGAAGCCGGTTGTTTTACGTGATTTTCTCGAGAGGATGAGAAAGACAAACTTTCATCCTCTGGAGACGAACGAACGTTCGAGGACGAACGATGAACAGCGAGGCCGTCGAACGAACGAACGAACTTGATTTTCTTGACGCGTCCCTCCCTCTCTTTCCCTCCTGCCTCTCAAGTCGTAAAAATCATGAACAAGACAAAAACCGATCGCTAAGCCAATCTATCTACTTCCATGCTCGAGCGCGCTCACATCTTCACCAACATCTCCAACCCCAAGGACTGATTCTGACTCGACGCGTCCACCTCCTCGACCGACAGCGAGACGTTCTCCTTCTCCTCTTCTTCGAGTTCGAGCGAGAGGGACGACCGCGAGGAGTTTGGAGAGTAGTTGGTGAGGGAGGTGGTGGAGGGGTAGGATTTATTGAGGGAGGTGAGTTGAGTGGAGACGAGGGATGGCGTTGGGAGGGGAGAGGGGGAGGGAGGAGCGGGTTGCTGAGTGAGGGTTTGAGGGGGGGAGGAGGATGAGGCGAGCCGAGAACGACGGAGCATGCCTAGGGCGTTGTTCTGTGATGAAACAAGACCGCGGGAAGTCAGTGAGAGGAGAGAGAGAGGGAAGAGCGAGGACGAGAGCGAAAAACGAACCTTGAACCAGTGGACGTGTCTTTCGAAACGAAACAAAACACACGACCGGTCAGCGCTCGACCAAAGAGTAGAGACACCAAGGACAGACGCTCAACTCACAGCGGGAAAGCCAAGCACAAAAAGAAAACCCCAGCCCACTCCTCTATCCTCCTATCCCTCACCAACACTCCCTCCTCCCATCCATCGCCCCCCTGCAGCCCCCACCTCACGAACGCCCAACAAATCCAGCTATGCAGCCCTATCCTCGTGAGCAGAAAGCTCCCAGCGAACAACCAGTCGTTTCTCTGTTTAGGGAAAACGTTGGCCAGCGCGAGGAAGAAGGTGGGTAGTTCGAGGAAGGCTGCGAGAGCGAAGATGGAGGGCTGGTGCGTTAGGACGGCGAAGGTGGTGATGAGGAGGTAGGTTGTGTGGTGGATGAGACCGTTGATGAAGGTGAGGTTCTGCGGAAGAAAAGATAAAAGAAGGAAGGAGGTGAGATGGTGTGTTGTTTGACACGCGACAGAAGGATCAAGCGAGGGAGGGAGGGGAGTCGAACGACGTCCGAGCTCGCATCGCCCTTCCTTCCCTCCCTCCATTCCCTTCGATTCCCTCCCTCCGAAGCTCCAGATTGAGAGGAAGGGAACGAGCCGAACTTACCTGTCTATAATACATCCAACCCATCCCCAAATCACACACCAAATACGCTCCAAAACTCATGCAAACCAACTCCCCCAACGCTCTCCTCCCTCCCTCGTGTGCGCTCTCCCTCGTTTCGTTCATCCTCTTCACGTCTCCTCCAGCCTGCACAAACTCCCAAACGAACGGCACCGAGAGGATCGTCATGGTTGAGGAGACGAGGAAGGAGAGGATCCCTGAGCGTCGTTTGGAGGGAGTGAGGTAGACGGGGAACGAGGTGATGATGAGGAGGAAGAGCGTGGGGAGGAGGACGAGGGTGAGGAGGAAGATGACGAGGGGAGAGACCATGATGGTGGGGGATGTGGTTGGAGAGGAGGAGGAGAGGAAGGGCTTGTCTTGGTGTTGTGTGTTGGGAGGTGGGTCGACGAGCTTGAGCTTCCGAGCTCTGCAAGCGAGAAAGGGAAGAAGGGGAGAGAAGGAAGGGGAAAGGCAAAGGGAGACCGTTAGCGGATGAACCGAACGCCCAGCTCGCGAGAGTGATACGGTTTGACCAGTTCCTGTTGCGCGCCTGTGACACGCTGTACGTACCGCGGGAAAAAAGCTGCTGTGAGCCGGTTTGGTTGCTCGAATTCGAAGGAGCGGGGAACGATCGCCTGCCTCGCCCCCACCCTTCCTTCTTCTCGTCCGCCGATGACCGAGATGGGAGTGTTTTGAGGCTGCCAGCTCGTCAACTGGGACGAAGGAGAGAAAGGTCGGTCAGAGAGGAAGCAGAGGCCCGAGAGGAGGGCGAGGCAGGAGAGGGAGGAGAGGGACGAACCTTGGCGGGTGAAGAGTCGGGAGAATCGTGCTGCGAGCGAGCGAGGATAGACCGCGAGAGTGACGATGATGAGAGAGATTTGGGGGTTGGAAGGTTTGGCTGATGGGCAGGGAGAGGAAGGAAAGGAGGTAGAAAGTCAGTCAGACGAGAGAAGAGGCAGATGAAGAAAGAGGAGGGTAGAGAGATGAAGGGGATGAGCTCACGCGTCGCGAAAGGAAGATGAGCTCGCTGCTCGTCCATGGAAAGACTGAGAAGAAGCAAGATTTGAGTGAAGTGCGGAGGGGTATGCTTAGAGGTCATGGAGGCTCGCTGGGCGAAGGAAACAAAAGAGCCGAGGGTCAGACACGTCGCTCGGGGAAGGAAAGATGATCAAAGGGAGAGAGAGCTCACGCGATTCGCTCTGAGAAGTCGAGGAGATCCTTGGTGCGACCCTGCGATGAGAACGATATTTGTCTCGTCAGCGAACTGATCGAACAGCGAGAGGAAAGCAAACGCGTCGAACTCACCAAACAAGTAATCGAAACAAGACCGACTCGAGAGTTCGCCGACCTCGCTCTCCTCTCCTCGAATGAACGCGAAGATCATTCAAATCGTAGCGGAGGTCCGTAAATTCGCTGTTCGTAGTAGGTATCGTAAAGTCTGAAGACGACGAAGGAGGGACGAAGAGGTCAGCCCTTCTCGTCGAACTCGACGTGCGTTCTCAGCCGGCAAGCGAGCCTCTCAAGTTCCTCAAAGCAAACAGACGGGGGAGTGCGTGATCTCGGAGATGTGAGTATAGCGAAGAACGAGAACTCACAATAAAAAGCTGCTCGTCGAGGCTCGAAGAGGTCGGTAAGCTTACGTCCTCCCTTCCTCTCCCTTCCCCTCCCTCTCTTCCCACCCTCCTTCCCATCCATCCTAGCTCCTCTATATCCCTTCTCCGTACTCTAGATAAGTACCCTCTAGCTCTTCCTCTCCAGCTCTCTAGCCCCTTCCTTCCTCTCCCTCTCGCTCGCTCGCTCCCTCCCTTCCATCTCCCTCCCCTCCCACTCATCGCAACAGCATCGGCAGCGCCGTGCATCCCGTCCCGACCCACATCCAGGTGTTGCTCTTGTTCAGATCACCGTGCTGGTGATAGTACCCTGCGATCATGAAGGCGAGAGTGGGGAGCCAGAAGAGCCTGATGAAGAAGGAGGAGGTTTCGTTCGAGCCGGGAGGGTGACAGGTGGGACAGGAAGAGCAGGAGGAGGAGGAGGTAGAGTGGTATTGGAAGAGGAGACCGCTGTTTTGGTTGGTGATGGAGATGGGTCCGAGTCGGAGCATGCGAGGGAGGAGGGAGGAGAGGTGGGTGGGGTTGGGTTGTTGTGGATTGAGGAGAAGGAGGGACGGAGGGAGGAAGAGTGAGCTCGAGTTTCGAGGAGGGGTTCGGAGGCTAAATTGCGGACGCATTCAAGCGATTTTTGGGGGAAGGATTGTTGGGGCATCAAGTCATCAATATAGGGTCATTAAAGTCGTGATGTCTCTGTAGGGTTGAGTGATCTGGGAAGAGAGAAGCGGAGGGGAGGAGGAAAGACGAAGTCAGCTTCGGTTTGGACAATTGGCATCGCTCTCTCGTCTCTCGACAGAGCGAGGAAGGCTCGAAGCGTTCGATAGGACGAAATGGCCAAGGAGAGCAACTCTGATGTAGAAGACAGAGGGCTCGGACTCACGATTGTAGGCAGGCGACTCGCAAGAAGACAAGCTCACGTCGTCCCCTTCCAGTCCTTGTCCTCTACCTTCCTTCCTTCCCTCCTGCGACTCTCAGACGCATCCTCCCCATCTGCACCTCAGACCGATCCCGTCTCCATCATCTCCTTCGCTTCCAGCAACCCAACTTCCTCCCCTTCCTCTCCCCTCTTCGCCTTCTCCTCCTCTTCCAACCTCTCGACTTCCCTCTTCTTCCGCCTCACGATCAACCAACACATCCCCGCTACAGGATAAGCTACCACAATCAGCCAGCTCATCAGAAGAAGAGGGCCTTCTTTGTACCAGACGATGAGGGCGGCGAGATGGAGGAGGAACGCGGGACCGAACGTCGAGAGGAAGATGGTGAGGCCGGGGAAGGGGATGATAAGGAACCCTTTAGGAGTGACGGTGAGGGGGGTCCAGGAGAACCTCGATAGGAAGGACATGGCGAGTACAGGGGAGAGTAGTATGGAGATTCGTGTCTTTCGATTGTTGTGGATTGAGAAGAGAAAGAGGAAGGGAGGGCACGAGCTCATCACGTTTCTCTCGGAGTTCGAACCGTCCGCGAGCTTCGTTTTCCCCTTCTTGGCTCGCTTCGTTCGTTAGCTCCAACCCACGACTCGCCTTTTCCCCGCTTATCTACCCAAAGGTCAGTCCAACTTTTTTGTATAGATACCAAGAGTCGGGTTGCTAACTAGCTCTTGCATCGACGCTTCGCACGAGCAGGACACCTCCCTTTTCGTTGAGCTTCGTTCCTCCCCTGCATCCCCTTCTTCCTCGTGGCAGTCGATAAGGCCCTCTTTTGGATCCCTCTACATCGTGAGCTCACTCTCTATACTCGATGGGACTCCTATCTCTTGTCTTTGGGGACCTGGGAGGTTGGTGGAGCTCTTGGATGAGCTCGGGAGGGAGAGGGAAGGAAGCGAGATGGTCCAGAGATCGACGCGAGGGACGTGGAACGCTCCCATCCCTCCCTTCTCTTTCCTCGAGCAGATATGGTACACGAGTATGCTGGAGCTGTAAGCAACTCGGTGATATCTCCTTTACCGCTCTCCGAACTCTCGGAGAAATTCCGAAGGGAAGGGAAGAGCTTGAAACGTGGAGAAGGGGAAGGAGGAAGCGAGCTCGACCTCTCGACTCGACCACCTTCGCGAAGTCCTTCGTGCCTCATCATCCCCATCCTGTTCACAAGACCACCTCTTCCAGCCAGAGCTAACTCCTATCGACCCTCTCTCTCCCTTTTTTGTACAGTTTCTCCAACGAACGTTCCTTCTTTCCCCTCCTCCACGACGCTCGGTTCGGACCCTTCGAGCTCAACAACGCTCCCCTCTCCTTCCCTCGACCCTCCCTCCCTTCCAGCCAACCTTAGTCCTCCCTCCAACGTGCTCGCCTCACCACCACCAACTCACCAACCATGTTCTCCTTCCTCCCATCCTCAACCCTAACCTTCACGGCCATCCCTCTGCCCCTCCTCGTCACAACCCTCCTCCTCTTCCCTCTCACCTTCCACCTCAACACCGTCTACCTCTTCCCAATCTACTTCGCTCCCTCCCAAACGAAACGAAGAGCATGGATCCTCTCCTCCATCTCCTCCTCCCTCATGACCCTCGGCTCCTTACCGTTCGTCTGGGATTTCGTGAGATCTGGAGGAAATGTGGGGGTGATGAACACGAGGAGGAGGGAGGAGGGAGGTGGGAAGAGGGAACTGCTCGGCGAGGTGGTGTGTACGGTGTTCATGGGATTCCTGGTGTGTGATATGGTGGTCGGAGTGAGGAATTACAGGCAGGTGAGTTCTGGTATTCCTCTTGCCCCTTGGTCCTTAGATTTGGTCGGTCGAGGAGTGAAGAGCGGAGGGACGCGTCGAGCTCGAGCTCACCAACTTCTTTCCCTTCTCCTCTCCTTCGATCTTCTCTTTAACAGCACATCAACCTTCTTACAGGGTACATACATCATACAATCTACATCCTCGTCATGCTCGTCGCTCTCTCGACCCATCAGACCTACGTCTTCTCCCTCGCGGCTTTCCTCGTTCGTCCCCTCCCCTTCTCCTGTCCTCTCCTCACTTCTGTCTTGATGCATACTCCCGTCTCACCTACCTCTCCAACCTCTCCACAACTAAACGCTTCCTTTTCTCTCTCGACCACAGGAACTCCCAACCTTCCTCCTCGCCCTCTCGAACCTCGCTCCTCGCTGGAGGAACGACTACGTCTTCGCCATCGCCTTCTTCCTCACCCGAATCTCCTTCCACTCCTGGATTTGTTTCGCGTTCCTGAAGGAGAAGTTCACGAAGGGTGGTGTGGGGTGGGAGGCTTGTTTCTTCTTGTGTCTCGCGTTGCCTTTGTGAGTTCGATGTGTCTCCTTCTCGGTTGGTCGCGCGACCTTTGGTCTGCGGCCTCCCTCGCTTTTCTCTTTGATCTTGGCGCGCGCTGACTTCGTTCCTCCCTTTCCTTCGATCTCGCTGCAGGCATATCCACTGGTTCAAGGTTCGTCGCATCTCCTTTTCCGCTTTATTTTCCTCTTTCGCCTTTCTCTCGCTCGGCTTCGTCCCTCCATCTGAGCTGATCCTCTTCCTCTTCCTTTGGCTTCGTTTCCCACAGAACAACCTAGCAGGCATGATCCGCCGCTACAACATCCAACACTCCCCCTCCCTCAAAGCCCAAGCCTCTCCCATCCACGGTCCAACAACTGGAATCTTGTTTGATCCCTCAGCACCCCTCGCCGCGATCCCGTCGATGCTGAGGTTGTGAGAGAAGAGAGGAGCTTGGGACGAGGTCTGGGTTGGGTGGGAAAAGGAACATCGTCTCGAGTGCGAGGGGAGGAATGATCTTGACGGAAGGCTGGACGCGTTTTCTAGACGGGTCGGGTTCGGAGAAGAAAAGAAAGACGATGCTAATCGATCATTTAGATACCCACTACTTACTACGCTGCTACACATACATATCCGGACCCGCTTTCGCTCGCTTTGATGATCTGATGAATCTCGGGACACGTTGCTGGGAGGAACAAGCGAGACACGAGCTAAAATGAAAACGCGTCGAAAGCAAACTCAAACGAGGGCTGACTTCCCCACAAGGGGTCCTCCGAGACTGATTTGGCGATGCGATATGAAGAGCGAGGGAGAGAAGGGAAAATGAGCAAGGGAGACAACGTCGGAGAAGGGGAGAAAGGCAGCGAGGGTGGAGAAGGAAAAGACGCGACTGAATCGCGGACAGGAGGTTCGGAGGGAGGAGCGTCGACAGCTTTTTCGTCCGTCTTCTCGCTCTCACAGTCAATCTCGGAGGACTCGCGAACGACCTTCCTTCCTTCCTTCGAGCTGAAAGGAAGACGCGGGGGCGAAGCAAAGACAGCGAAAAGACAACAAGCTCCGCTCAACCCCTCGTTTTCCCCTCGAACCTTCCATCATCACGCTTTCCTTCCCTCTTCTTCCCTTCTCCCTTTGACCGGCTGGGCTGAAGCTTTCCCCGCCCACTCTCGTGCCACCACGTCGCTCAGCGGGGTTGGGGAGGGAAGGTTCGCTTGACGGTTGAACGGGTGGGTGCGTGCGTGCAGATTTGAAGAAATTCGTTCTTCCCTCCGACGACGAGCCTTCCCTCCCTCCCAACCGCCACACCGCACTCCACCCTTACCCCTTCAACGCAGACGAAGCACCACCTCCGAGATGTCATCCCCTTCTTACTCCCCAAAATCATCTCTTCCCCAAACCCTTCCTCTCCCCATCCTCCTCACCACCCTCTCCTTCACGTTCTTCCCCCTCCTCTTCTTCACCTTCACCAACCTCATCTTCCCCACCCACTTCGCACCAACCCAAACTAAACGAAGAGCATGGATCCTCTCGGGAGCAACAGCATTCATCATGACCTTCCTTGGTTCTCCCTTCGTGTGGGATTTTGTTCGTTCGGTTGGGGACGTTGGGGAGATGAACCGACGACGGAACGAGGAGGGTGAGAGGGAGGTTCTCGGCCAGATGGTTTGCTGTGGATACTTGGGGTTTTTGGTGGCTGATTTGGTGCTGGGGAGGATATTCTACAGGGAGGTGAGTACTGGACGATCTTGATTCGACGAAGATCAGAGTGAAACGACGCGTCGAGATCTCGAGCATGAGCTCACTCTTCCTTCCTTCCCCTCCCGATCAGCACATGACCTACCTCCGCGCAACAGGATATATTCATCACCCCGTGTATGCACTCATCATGGTTGTCGCTCTCGCAACGGATCAAACCTACGTCTTTGGAATCGCGTCGCTCCTCGAACTCCCGTCGTTCTTCTCGTCTCTCTCCAACATCAACCCGAGGTTCAGGAACGACATCCTATTTTCGGCGACGTTCTGTGTCACGAGAGTGGCGTTCCATTCGTGGGTGTGCTGGGCGTTCGTGAGGGAATGGGCGAGGGGAGGAGATGTTGGGTTGACGGGGGTTTTCTTTTTGTGCCTCGCGTTGCCTCTGTAAGTCCCATGCTCGTGCGACTATATCGAGTCCAGAGTCCTCGCTGACTACTGCTCCCTTTTTTTCGACAGGCACATCCACTGGTTCAGGGTTCGTTCTTCCCTCACCTCGTCGCGTCGTGTTGTGCCTTTGTCTCGTTTTCTTCTATACGAGTAGGTCAATTTTCCTCAGTCCCGAAGACTGACTTCTATGATTCCTCCTCATTCACTCAGGCCTCCGTCAAAGGGATCTTTCGTCGTCGCAAGCTCAGACGCTCGACCGTCGTCGGATCTCTTCACGACGCGGCTGCCTCGACCGCTTTGCTCTTCGAAGCTTCGACTCCTCTCGCTTCCTCGAGGCTTCAATTCTAGATCATGTCGAGTAGAACACTGGATTCAGGTTCGGTTAGACGGGAGAGATGGGTAGAAGAAGACGGGGGAGGGGGACGCCGTCCGAATCGAGACGCCGGCTTATCTTTTCAAGATCTGGTCGATCGCGATCGCCTTTAACCGCCATAAATTCAGCGAATGGTACTATATTATATGGGCAGTATCTCTGACTGATCGGCCTCGCACTTCTACAGTATCCTCGCGGGGAGAAGAGAGTCAAAGGACGGGACGACGCGCGGCCACGTCGCGTTTCCAACCCTTTCTTTTCCCTTTGGACATGCGCGTTTCAGCCCCCGATACATTCTCGAATCCAGACGAGTCTTGAACTCCGACCATCTTTGGAAGAGTCGTGACAGAACTGCTGCCCTTTCTTCTTTGGTGACACTCGACGACGCCCCTTCTTCCATTTCGTTCTTCAGCCAGGTCCCTCGTCTCTCCCGTCTTCTTCCCCTCTCCCCTCCAGCTATCAGCTCCCTCCTCAAAACATTCCAACTCTCCCGTCACCTTCCTCTCGCACTCAACCAGATTAGGCACTCGATGCTCCTCCTCGACGTCCTCAAACAGCTCGTCCGCTCTCTCGGTCGACCAACCTCAACTCCTTACCTCGTCTACCTCGTGCTCCTCACAGCAGGCTCATTAGGACTCTCCTTCGGACTTATAAGGCAAGCCCTTCTGCCTGTAGAGGAGGACGTGAGCTCGTGGCCGCTCTGGATCTTTGGAGGACTCGCCGCCGCGTTTTGGGTTCGAGCCAGGAGTGGGTGGAGGCAGAGGATGGAGGCGATTCGGGAGGTGAAGCGCTCTCAGGAGCTTCCCTCAGTTGGGCCTTGAAGTGAAGAAGAGGGTCAAGGCGCTATTCGGGTCGGTCATCGTTCTCGAGCGACGCGTCGTTTCTTTTCGCTGATCTTCTTCTTTCCCTTCCCATGGGCCTCTTTTTATCAGCTCTCGAATTGGAGCTCGGCAACCTCACCTGCTTCGTGTACCTCTTAGATGTTCAGCGACGGTGAATGAGCTTTGGAAGACGCGTCGGGCTCGTGAAAGTCGGCCTCACGCGAGACGGTGTTTGGTTCTTCGTTCTCGTCGCAATCCTTCCTCCTCCTACACCTCTCGAGCTCTCACGTCTTCAGGCCCTTCAAGGTAACATCCTCATCAAGATGGCTTCTCCGCTACCCTCAAAACTCTCCTCGAAGAGTGGAGGACGCAGCTGAAAAGCGCGTCTACCCTGGCTCGTTTCAGACCGGCCTTTCCATTTGTTCCATCTCTCACCTCCTCCCCGGATCCATCTCCAGGCCGTCCTAGGCATCTGCAGCAACGCCGTCTTGCCAGTTCAGATCCTCAGCCTTCCTCGTCTTGAACTCCTTCGAGATCCCGGAAGATTTGAGCGAGCTTACCTCAGCACGTCCCTCAAAAGTCGGCCACCTCCTCCTCCCTCTCCTTTCGCCACAAACCACATCGACCGCTCTCTCCTCGACCTTCACTCCCTTCTCTCGCCTCAACCATGTCCCAAACCGTCTTCAGAGCCGTCACTCCCGACATCCTTATCGCCTCCAAACCTTTCACTCGCTTCGGTTTTTTGCCTTGGGGAGGTCGCTCGACGTTCATCCTCTTGCCTTCCAAGGAGCTCTTCATCGTCGTTTCCACTCCTCTCGACGAGAGGACTCGAACCTCTCTCTCGGAGTTTGCTGGCGCAGAGTGGGAGTCCCAGGTCGCTTATCTTCTCGCTCCTGTGAGTTCCTTTCAGCTCCTCGACGTCTTGTGTAGCTCTCGAAGACCAGCGGCTGATCAATCTTCCGTTCTTCTCCCTCAGGACGACGAGCACACCCTTTACACAAAGGAATGGAAGAAGGCTTTCCCCTCCGCTAAAGTCATCGCTTCCAAGACTGCGAATCTTCCGGACGTCGACATCTGTGAGCTCCGACTCGTTTTTCCTCTTCTCCCTCTTCTCACCTGAAACGACGCTGACCACCTCTTCCATCGTCTTCAGCCATCGACTCGACCCCTCCCATCCTCCCCGAATCTGTCTCCCCCTTCATCAAGATTCTCCCCTTCTCTCAACACGCGACCCACGAGCTAGCGACTCTACACATCCCCTCCAAGACGCTCATCGAGGCTGATCTTCTCTTCAAGTGAGTCTCGAGCTTCTTCTCTTTCTTCCTCCTCTTTAGTTCGCATTTCCGTTCTGACGATCTTTGCTCGTTCGATCGACCGTCCAGCCTCCCCGCGAAGGAACAGTACTCCAAAGGCAGAGCAGGCTGGTTCGGTTCTCTCATCGCCAAAGGAGTTCACGTTGACGGGTGAGTCGTCGCGTCTCGCTGTTTCTCCTCCCATTCTTCCATCGTCCCTCGCTTCGACCACGCAAACTAAATCAACCCCCTTTGTTCGTCGCAGCTGGGCCCACAAATTCATCGTCTCCGGCGGAGCAGGCAAAGGACCTGCTGCCATCCAAACGGGCAAGGACGCGTCGGTCGTCAGCTCGTGGGACTTCGAACGAATCATCCCTTGTCACGGGGAGGTGATTGAGAGGGATGCGAAGAAGGTTTGGGAGAAGGCTTACGGGGGGTTGATTGCTGCTGCGAAGGGAGGAGAGGGGAAGAAGACTGTTTGAGTGGAGGGACGCGTTGAGGTATGACTTTCGTTCGTGTTCGACTTTAGCTTACTTTGATTGCTTCGTCCATCTCTTTCCTAATCGATATACACGGTTTCGGTTTCTCTATCCTAATACGATGCCTTCTTGCCCTCTTCTAATCTCGTCGTTCGTCGTCGAAGCGGTGATCAGTCTCGAGTCTTGCTTGCTCTCAACCCAAGCTCCCAGACCAGCACCCGAACGAAAAAGAAGGGACTGTAGTCATCAAGGGTCATCAAAAAGTGAAGGGGCGATATTAGGTAGGCTGAGAACGAAACTGATACTACAACGGAGGGTCAAAAACATAAGATGAAAAGCAAAAGCGAGATCGAACGGCGAGGCGAGGGTGGAGGACGATCCTCTCTCAAGGCTTCTTCGGAACGCTGACCAGCCAGGGGACGACTTTCGCGTTGAGTCTTCGGAAGAGCTGTGGGTTCGAACGAGGAGGAAGGAAAGGAAGGAAGGCGGAAGAACGAAAGGTCAGCTCGACTTCCGACTCGACGCGTCTCTCACGTCCCCTCCCCTCCCTCGTCCCGCCCTCCCTTCCTCCCTGCCCTTCCCACCCCAACCTAACCCACCCCCACCCCAAAACCAGCGCACAAGCACTCACCGTACTCCCATACTTCGTCGGCAACTCCTTCGCATCCCACCTATCCTCAAACTTCAACACCTTCTCGTCTTCGTCGAGCTGGACGACCACGAGCGAATGAACGATCTTCTTGGTTCCCAACCCTCGAAGCGTGTACTCCTGGACTTGTTCCCAGATGAACTCGGAAGGGTTAGAAGGGGAGGGATTGTGCAGGTGGAGGGAGAGGGTTTTGGAGTGGGGGAAGGCTTTGGGCTGAGGACGAGGTGAGGAGGAGGGGAGGGGAGGTCAGCTTCGACGTTTGCGAGCGAGGAGGGAGAGGAAGGAGAGATGGAAGGAAGGCAGGGCACTGACCATGGCGAACCACTAGCAATGGCGAGGAAGAGAGGGAAAGAACGGACGAAAGGAAGAAGAAAGGAAGGAGAGTCAGTTTCGAAGGCCGCCTGCTGGGGTCGGGGTCGGAAGCGAAGGCACCCGAGACGAGAGAAGGAGGAGGAGAGCGAAGAGACGACGAACCTGAGGAGCGTATTCATGGAAGCCGTGGCACCTGAGCACGAGGGAAAAGAAGATCCGGAGTAAGCTTCTGCAGGAGTCAAGAGGAAGACGAAGACGGAGCAAAGGGACGGAGGAGGGAGGAGGGAGGGGAGTCGAGCTGAGCTCGCTAGACTCACTTTGCGATGGGATCCTCGAACGTAGCGTCCTTGTTCCAGCTCCTCTCTAGGATCTCCAAGGATGGTTGGGAGCAGAAGAGCTTGAGGCAGTCTTCGAGAACTCTACGTCTCCCTGGCGAGAGTTGGTCGACGGTGATGTTGTGTTCTGGATCGTCAGCTCGAGTCGGGAATCGATGCCATTTCTCGGTAGGGATCGTGGGAGAGACGATGGTTCCCAAGGTGTGGCTGCAGAGGGAGTGAGGGAGGGAAGCGAGGAAGAGGTCAGCATGAATGCTGGGATGAGAGGTAAAGAGAAGAATGGAACTGACGGTCCTCCTGCTGCTGAGAGAAGGCCGATGGTTGGGATGTGAACGTCGAAGCTTCCTCGATGCTTCTTCTTCTGAGATGGAGATCCCATAGAGTTGGCAGTGTTATGGGAAGAGATCACTCCTGCCATCGTCTGAGAGGTAGGTCGAGGGGATAAGGGTCGTGCTTTGTTGGGGTAGGAGGAGGAGTGACGAGGGGAGCGAGGAGGAGAGTGGACGGGGGAGGTTGCGTTCGAAGGAGGAGGAGTAGAGTCCGTCGTGTCCAGAGCGGAAGTGCTGATAGGGTAGCCGTCCTGAACGAGAGGGTGAGCAGGAGGGGAAGAAGAAGAGGCGGAGGGTGTTGGTTCCGACATTGTTTTCGAGCTGGATGGAGTTCGAGGAGAAGAAGGGAGGAGGAGGAGAGGACGAAGGTCGAAAGCATGAGCTTGAAGCGGAAGTGACCGTCATCCTCCTTCCTTCCCTGCCCGAGCCGTCGACGACGTCTCAGCTGGATGACCTCGCTCTCTCGGAAATTTGTCATTTGTAGATTTCATCACAGACTGGAGGGTGTCGTGGGACCGAGAGCGAGAATTTGCAGCAGCGAATTGAGCTCTCGCCATGACGACGAAAAGCGAGGGAAGGAGAGTTTCGTCGAGCTCACACTTTCTTGATCTCGACGGCCACCATCTCCCAAAGAGCTATCCTCCTTCCTTCCCCTCCCGTCGACCACTATCCTACCCCCTACACTTTCTCGAGATCTCAAAGAGCGTCGAGCTCATCCTCGTTTCTCCTTCTCGGACCTCACGGGAGTCGAGCTGGGAGAGTCGACCTTCCTTCCCTCAACTCTCAAGGGAGTCAGCAGGTCCTCGAGAGAAGAGGCAGGAATCTGCTTTTGGTGAATTCTCGCCCTCCTCAACTCCTCTGCAAACGCTTCTTCTCACAGAAGACTCGAGACTCCAAAGGAGTCAGGTCGACGTCGAGCTTCATCAGTCACTTCCTCCCTCCGCTCCACCCTCCCCTCTCCTCTTTCCTTCTCGTTATTTCCCCCATCACGGTTCTGGTCCTCCTCTTCGCTGTATCCTCCTCTATCTCTCTCTCTCCTTTCATACCCGATTCGGCTCCATCCCGCTCTCCCTCCTTCTCTCCCAACCTCGCTCTCCAACCAACAGTGGAGTTCGCGCGCTCATCCCTCTCGTCCCTTCCCCGTTCAGACCTCGATTTCTTGCCCGTGGATCTGCAGAGACTCTACGGGTGAGATTCTTGGTCTGGTGAAGGACGAACGAAAAAGGATGTTCTCTCGTTTCCCTTCATTCGCTGATCCTCGCATCGCATCTCCCTCTTCCCCTGCTGCCTCTCTTCTTTCTCTTCGCTTTTCCTTCATCCTTCACTTTTTCTCTTTCACAACCCTTCCTTTCGATTCGACGTCTCTCCGACATCGATCCGCAGCCGGACGACTGGGACAACGATGCTGGGGGGTCCTGCTTTCGACGGGTCGAGTTGGCGATGAGCTTTCTTCCCATTTCCCGCTCCCTCCTTTCTCGTCCATCCCCCTCCCTTCTTCACATCTCTTTCCGTCGACCAAGGCTCTCCGTCTTTCCTACTGTTGAGGCCTTTGCAACCACACAGAAGATTGATAGGGAACCTTAGGTCGACGGGTCGAGCTGGGGACGAGCCTCCTCCAATTTCTTTCCATTCTTCCTCTTCCTTGCCCCTCCCCGCCTCTCGTCGAACAGGACTCCTTCCTCTAATCGATCATTGGTAGTCACCACTAGGCTCTGGATTCGAAGGGGGTCATAGTCGACGCGTTGAGCTCGAGAAGAAAGGAACGGACGGCGAGTCGAGTTGAGCCGGGTCACTCACTGCCCCGTCTCTCCTTTCCTTTCCTCGCTCTTCTCTCTCTGCCCCTTCATTCATGATTTCTCGGCGAGTCTCCTTCCAAACGACACCACATTGTTTCTGTTCGAGATGACCTGCTTTCGTCTGGGAGAGCATCCTGCCGAGTCATCCTCGTCCTGAGCGAGGTCACTCACCTCCTTTGCTCTTCTTTTCACGCCTGTGCGAAAAGCAAGTCACTCCAGTCACTCCTCCCGGTTTTTCTCTCTCTGACCACATCAACCGAGCCCTCTCTAGCAGAAGGTCGAATGTTGTGGAGCTGGGACCGAGAGATCGGGAGCAGCGATGCTCTTCCTCTGCTCGACGACCTTGACGCGTTGTCTCTCGTTTCCCCTTCACTTGTTCGGTTCGGCGGGCCTTCCTGCCGCGTCGTTCATCTCCCAAACCATTTCGTGGCCTGATATAGTACCACCAAAGGGTAGTTGCGAGCTGGGGACGGGGAAGGTCGGTCATCGCAACGAACGACGACGCGTCTCATTTTCCTTGTGCTTGTTCCCTCTCATTCCCTCCTTGGTCCCTTCCCGAGCACTGATGATTCCCTCTCTTGACCAGCTCTCCAATTGTCAGTAGCGCATCGTCTCCCAGACGAGACGTGCTGAGGATTGGGGCGAGGTCGAAGAAACCGACTCAACTCGACGCGACGTCAATCGCCGTTTTTCTCACTCTTCCTTTCATCCTCCCTCACCCGTTCTCTACTTTCTCTCCGGACCATGATTCCTCTCATCCATGCGTGAAATCACGCGCGTAGATGTGAAGGAGGTTGGTTTCAGAGAGATCGCCTCCGAACGAGCGAAGTGAAACGACGCGACGTGACGAGAAACGAAGAGTTCATCCCTTTGATCTTCGCTCTTCCAACGTCAAACTCCCGGCCTCGAGACAACGCGTGTGGGAAGAGATGGGCCTGAGGGATGTCCTCGTTCTCTCCCGTTTCGTCAGAGAAGCGATCACGAAGAACGACGGGCAAGGGATCGCGCTTGTCCGAGAGGTTTTCATCCCTGTCTCGCCTGCTCGCCCTAGGTTCTTTGCCTTCCTCAACAAGATGGGCTGTAACGTAGGGTGGCATGATGTTAGGGATGTTGCCTCTCTTACTCCTCCTGGTTCGTCGGCTTTTTCTGCCGCTGTTTGTGATGTTGATCTTGAGGACGCGACGCGAGGCAAGCGATACTCCCGGTCTCTCTTTCCATTTTTCTTGAAACTCTGCCTCTTCCTTCGTCTCCGTAACGGTAGATCTGTCTGGTGACGAGCGAGGAGTACGGGGACCAAGAGTTGAGGAAAGAGGAGGAGGGGAGACGAAGACGAGTCGAGTCGTTGGTCACCCGGCCCCTCCTCATCGTCGTTCGCTCTTCGCGTCGTAACAGCGTTTCAATCTTTCTACCCGTCTTTGTCTATATCTCTCTTCGAATCATCGTCTATGTCTCTCTTCGAATCGTGAAGTGAGAAGAGTCGAGCTCGACGCGTCTCGCTTTCCCGATCTGTTCCTTCATCTTCCCCCACCTAGATCGGATCACAGATATCCTGCCTTGAGATCCTGGTGGTATTACCCAATACTGCTTCTCTTTGGCTCTACTGGGACATCCGTCTGAACTCTCAAGGGTCAACTGCAGCTCACTCCGGCTTCCTATCCGTCGCATTCTCCTTCGACCACGTCCTGTCTCGTTGCGTCTTCTCTTCCTCGCTGAATTGCGGGCAGGCACTAGGATAATGTTGTATGTATATTGCAGGGTCACCCTCGATTCCTTTTCGACTCTCAGCGAGGAGAAAGAAGACGGAAGGAGGGAGAAGACGACGTGTCGTACTTTTGATGTTGATCTCTGTCCTTCTCAGCCACCTCCCATTCTTATCTTAGTCAACTTTTTGCATCTTTCGGCTGGTACGTCGAACGAGACCCAAAGTAGACTTGCTCTATGACGCTAGGGTTAGATATCTCTTTGCACAAGTCGATGCGTCGCTTCTTTCCTCCTGTCCCTCTGAAGTCTTTCTCTTGCATCCGAGACGATAAAAGTGAGGCGTACAACATGTATCATCAAACCAATGCTAGCTAACGAGAAGGAAACCAAAACAGCAACGAAACCAAAGCAAGCGAACCCTCAAACCGCAACCGAATCGTACACACTCCATCTACTGTATCGATGCAACTCAACCCTCCAGCAGATATTCAACCCATCTCGTCCTCGAGTATAGATCCACCGCCTTCTCACCCGCTTTCCCTCGAAGAAGCACTTGGGCGAAGGTTGAAGCTAGCGAAGCGAGGGAGTCGAGTCAGTTTCGTTCTCGTCGCGTCGCAAGAAGCGAAGGAAGAGGGCTCACCGAGTTTATGGATCAACCCTTTCGCGTTCGGCACCTTCTCGATATGGAACCGAAGGAAACTCGAGAGGTAGATGAGGACGTTGGCGCTGACGTTGGGGAGGGTGTCGAGGATCTGAAGACGGAGGCGAAACGCAACGAAAGTCGATTCAGTTCGACGCGTCGACTCACCCCGTCCCTCGAAAGCAGAACGAATGAACTCACCTGAAACGCCTCATCCTTACTCTGACTCCCCGCACACATCTGCTGACTCCTCCCGAACGGCACGACTGGTTCAGGCAAGCTCTCGAACAGCCGAAGAAGCGTTTCCGCGACCGAGAAGGAGCCGAGTTGTTGTTCTTGGGAGGAGGGACGACGGGATTGAGGTGGAGTTGGGACGTCGTTGAGCTCGAGAGAGAGGGGGAGAAGAGAGGGGGAGGAGACGAGGTGTGGGTGGTCGAAGGGAGCGCCGGTGTCGAGACACTGAGGAGGACGAGAGGAGGAAGGAAGCGAGTGAGTGTTTGGAGAGAGGAGGGAAACGGAGGAGAGGAGGGAGCGAGAAGACGGACCTCTCGAATGTGAGCGATGATGGTTGGATCTCCTTTCTCGAGGAACATGCCCTCCTGCGAATGAAGAAGAAGTTAGGTCGAAGGCGACGGGCGTCAGTTCCAGTCGCGTCGAGTCCACATAGAAACGAGCAAAGGAAAACGAGTTCACGCACCTGATCAGCAGCGTTATTCATCAACCAATCAACCAGCCTCCAAATCTCCCTCGGCAGACTGATGGCGTTCTCCGACGGTGAAAGCTCCTCGAAGAACGACGAGCGAGGTATCGTTCGAATAGGACCTGGTAGTCGGACGAGCATTTCGAGCGAGTTGGCGAAGCAGGTGGGCTCTGTTCGATTTGCGAAGGAGAGCGAGAGGGGAGGTCAGCGAAGGCGAGAGTGGTGCGAAGAGAGGCAGACGAAGAGAAAACGGAAGATGAACGAACCGTAGTTCCCCTCGACGGAGATGAACGAATCGTTCCCTCCTTCGACGCGCAGGATCAACACGTCTGCGCAACCACCCAAAACCAGAGCCACCATCTCGTCAGCGCCTCGCTCTCCCAACTCAAGCCCAATGAGTCGAAACAGTTCCCGAACTCACCCTCCAGCTTCTCCTCCCCCGTATTCAGCATCCCCGCCGACGCGTCGTCCACCTGAACCGAGAAATGCACCGTCTCCTTCTCCCCTGGAAGAACGACTCCCGAGGAAGGATGAATCCACATCCAGGGTCGAGAAAGAGGAGCTGAAGGAGGGAGGTTGGGGTCGGACGGGAGGAAGTTGAAGTGCGCTGGTTGCTGTTTGAAGACGAGGCGAGAAGGGAAGGGGGAGGGAGGGTTAGATGACGCGACGGCACTCGAGAGGTCTGAAGGAAAAGAGAGAGGAAGGAAGGAGAGCGGGCGTACATATCGGTGGTTGGTGAGCGTGATGGTTCGGAAGATGGGTGACATGTAGCTTTTTGAAAACCAAACCAAATCGAAACGACGAAAGAAGAGCGAAAACAAGGTCAGTCTTCGTTCGTTTGCTCGTCCATCGTCTCCCCTCGTTCGGCATCCCCTCACTTCAGTACGTCAAGTGTAGAGTAGAAGCCGACGCTTGTCACTCACCTAACAACTCCAAAATCAATCCCCCTCTCCGAAACCTCCAACGTCGGCACCGAATCGTTCTCGATCTTATCCGCTTCTCGACCGACTTGATCTTGGACTTGTTTCCACCGTTGGTGGTTGATCTTTCGAGCGGAGACGACGAAGTTGGCCTGTTGGAGGAACGAGCGAGGATCAAGAACCAAGGAGGGCAGTCAGGTCGAGGTTTCGAAGGGAAGAGAGGGAGGGAGAAAAAACGCGAGCGAGAAAAGCAAGGGAAAGAGAGAAGAGGTCGCGTCCAGCTCACCGAAACAGGTTGATGATCCGAGAACGAGATCTCTGGATGAGAGACGTAGCTCTGGAGCTCGATGGGATCGGTTGTTGAGGGTCGGAAGAGGATCCGGTCGCACCATGCTGGGAGACGTCTGCGATGAAAGGAGGGAAGAGACGCGTCGAGTCAGCGAGCGAATGAACGAGGTTCAACTGCGTTCGTTCAAACGAGCGGAAGAACGGAGAAAAGAGATGCGGACTTGCTTCGGATCATAGTTATGCGTATCATGCTCGAACTTGAATGTCCTGTTTCGTTCCAACGCAAACCCAATCGAAGCCCAAAGTCAGCTCGCCGTGTCTCTCTCTCGCCCTCCCTCCCCTTCTTCCCCTCCCAACCGCACCCCCACCCTCACCCCTCCCACCCTCTCGCTCCTCATTCAGCACTCACGGCGGGAATCTAATCTCCCCCTCCTCAAAGCCCGCAAACACCCTCCCGATCCCTCTCTCTCGATTCAGCTGATCCTTGAGGAGAAGAGCCTTGACGTCCTTGTTCATGACGAGAGCCCAGCCTTCTTCGTCGGGTAGGTCGACTCGATCTACCGAGTGGAACGAGGATGGCGAACGAAGTGAGTGTGGCGGAGGCGAGCGAGGTGAGGGAAGACGAGGTGAGGGGAGACGAGCGAGTGAGGTGAGAGGAGCGAAAAGGAGGGAATGGAGAGGTCAGGTTCGAAGTTCAAAACGAGGGAGGAAACGAGACGCCAACTCACAGTTCAAGTCCCCCGTCCAGAACACCATGCCAGCTTGTTCGCTCGAGATGGAGATGAAGGGTTCTTGATCGGCTGGGATCTCGTGATTCCCGTAGTGGGCGACGCTGGTTCGACGAACGAAGGCGGGAAGGGGAGGGTCAGCAACGGGACGCGACGAGGACGACAATCGAAGAGGGTGAGCGGGATGGGAAGTGAAGATGCGCGGGTGAGGGGTTGCAGGAAAGAGAAGGGGGGGTAGAGAGGAGGGAAGGGGAAGGGGGTTGGGTTGGGACTCACGACTTCGCAGCCTCCGAAGGAACGAAAGGGAACTTGAGTCGTTTGGTGATCTCCTCGTAGTCCAGTCGTCGTTTCTCGAGTTGGTCGGCGAAGGCTTGTGTTCCCCATTCAACACCACAAAAAAGCGCGTGAAAGGTCAGCTCAACATCACGACGAGCTTGGGACTTCTCGAGGTGAGAGCGAGGGCGAGAGAAAGGGTGAAGAAAGGGAGGGCGAAAGTGAGGAGGGAGGGAGGAAGGTAGAGAGAAGCACGACGACGACTCACCAGCAAGATGAGCATTCACGAACGTCAAGTAAGATCCATGAACTCGCATCCTTACTGACACGCCAGCTTTGTTGCCCTGTTGTACGTCGCGTTCGAAGAAAGGAAACGAAAGCAAGTCAGCTTGTGAGCGTTCGTTCGTTTGAGCGTTCGTTCGTTTGATCGTTCGTTCGTTCGTTTGTTCGTTCCTCCATTCCGTCAAGAACGAGGGAGGGTCGGAGAGGGAGGGATGGAGATAACCGAAACGAAACGAATCGAGCGTCGAGGCACGGAAGAGAAAAGGAGGAGAAGAAGAAACGCGAGAGAGAGAGAGAGCCGCGTTCAAACTCACCATCAACCCCATCAACCCAATCGGCACCGAATCCGCACTCACATCCCCAATGAACGGCTTCAGATCCTTCTTGATCAGGATGATCATCAGCACTCCGACGAACTGTTTTGAGATGAGCTGTGTAAACGCGCCAACCAAAACCACCACGCGAAGGTCAGCAAAACTCGTTCTCGTTCGATCTACCCCACCCTGGGTCGAAACGCGTCCGTCGCCGTTCATTCACGCAAACACATTCCAGAGCTCGAAAAACTCACCTTCTCAAACCCCCCTCTCCACTCCTCACCCAACCCCTCCAGCAACCTCTCCGTCCAAACCTCCTCCCTCGTCATCCCCACCGCTCCTTCCTGTCCCGGAGCGAACACCAGACTCGCCACACTCAAGTCCAGCTCCTCGAACCCAAAGACAAGGATGTCTGCGGGCAGGGAGGGAGGAGGACCTAAAACGAGGGAGGAGAGGGATAAAGAAGGAGGGGGGAGGGAGTCGTTCACGTTGAAGGTCGATAGGCGGAGTCTGTGGTAGGGCGGGTGGTGGAGGGCAGTGGGTGGGAGGGGGAGGCGGGTGGTGAAGGCGGTGTGGAAGAGAAGAGAGGGATAGGACGGAGTGAGCAACGAGCGAAGAGGGAAGGAAGGAAGACGCGAACGAGGAGGTGATAGACGCACCGAATCGGCACCACCTCCGTCCATTCTTCCTGACGAGCGAGCAAGGCTTTCCGGATATGTTGATCTCGCAGTTTGGCGAGGAGGAGGTTGGATCCTGTGTGGGTTGTTGAGGTGTGGGGGTTCGGGTCTGGTGGGATGAACGAAGAACGACGCGAGGGAGGGAGAGAGGTTGGGAAGGAGGGAGGAAGCGAGGAGATGACTGGAGAAGGTGGCAGAAAGGAAGACGGACCGAATCCGAGAGTTGTCGAGGAAGAAGAGGATCGGAAAGCTCTTCGTTCAGGATCTAGAGTTGATCGAGAGTAGTACGCCAGCCTGCGTTGAGACGACGCGTCGAAGGTCAGCTCTACGTCGCACACTTTGTTTCGAGAGCGAGGCTCCGAGAAGAAAAAGAAGGACTATGTTGCACTCACCAACTATGACTCTCCCCCCCTCCTACCCTCCCTCTCCCACCCCCCACCTCCTCTCTAATCCCCTTGAGCCTCTTAACCTCCTTGAGCAGATCCTCCACGTCCCTCACGTCCTTCACTCCCACTTCCACTCCCTCCCCTCTAGCAGTCTTGAACGTAACGACATATTCGACTTCCGCTCTCCCCACTCCTCCTGCACTTCCTCCTTGCTGGTGTTGGTGATGGTGATTAGCCGAGAAGGTCTGACCTGGTTCGATGGCGACGGAGGAGCGTTGGGAGATGGAGATGTTTGTGGAGGGTAGGATGGGGAGGAGGTGTAGGATTTGGAGGGTTGAAGGGGAGGTGGGGAGAAGGATGAATATCCTAGGGTGAGATAAGATAGCGGGGGCAGATAAGAAGGGTGGGTCAGTCGAGGGAGAGTCAACGAAGAGGAGGAGGAGGCGAGAGGTCCAAGGCACAGGGGCTCTTCTTTGCCTTCCTTCCCTTCCTCGTTCCTTCGTCGAGCTGCTCTGTACTCTGGCAGAGATAGAGAGGCACTCTCGAAGGTTGCCCAGCAACGCCCGAAACGGCTGCTAGCCCCCACCCATCCTCTCGCTGCTCCTCCATCGGCCTCCTCCTTCCTTCGTTCGAGCTCACCAACTCCCCTTCCTCCTTCATTTAGGGTTGCCCTCCCACCCAGCCCACCCTCACCCCCACCCTTCCACCCTCTCACTCCGCCCACCACCCTCAAGCAGATAAGATAAGATAAAGAACCTGTAGACTCACGCTCCCTCCTCCACCCCACTATCGACGTTCCCCACCACTCCCAGAACGACTCCTTCCCTCTCCCTCTCTCCTCCTCGAGCTGGCGCTCGAACGAGGAAGGCTGAGGAGACGGTGAGTTTGACGACTTCGTCGGGGCGAAAGAGTTTGAAGAGGGAAGGGTGGAGGGTGGTCATCGCATGAAGATGAAGGTGGGGTTGGGGGGGGGGGGGGGGTGAGGTTGGGCGGTGAGGTGTTGAGGTGAGCTTGAGGTTCGAATGAGAGAGAGGAGGATGGGGGTTTCGTTTCTTTTGGGATGAATTTTCAGCAGAGGGGTTGCCGTTGGAGGAGACTTCTGCCTTGGAGAGGGCAGAGTGACGAGCGAAGTTTTTTTTTGCCCTCTCGCGAACCGAGCCAGCCACGAGGTCGTGTGCGAGGTGCGTCACGGAGAGGAAAGGAAAGGCAAACCAGCCACGTCGTGAACAAAAACCGGGGAGAATAACATGGATGCGAGAGCGCAGTAAAAAGTATATACAGGTATCGAGAAAGAGTATGCAATATTAGGGGTCGAAACCAAAGCGAGCTAGACGACCTGAACCGCAAAACAAAAACGCGACGCGATTCTCCTCCCCTCCTCTTTCCTCCCCGTCCCTCTTATCCATCCCAACCGAACCCAAACTAACCCAAACGAAAACACAACCGATAAACACGCACACGAGGACCTGCTCGTTCCCCCAACCCAACCAAAGCGCAAACCAGTCAGCCCTTCTTCCCACGCTCTCTCGCCCAAAACCAAAACGCGAACCGAATCGAGATGCGAACTCACCAGCCTCCTACAGTAAAATATGATCAGGAAGAGAGTAGAGCTAGTAGTCTTCCTTCTCCCCTTCCTTCCCCCCATACTTCTCCGTCTTGAGCTTCATGCTTTGAAGGGCATCGTTGTTGTTTCTCTTGCGTTCGTCCTCCTCGTCCTGAACGGGGCCGTCCATCTCGTCGGTGTCCTGCTCGGTGGTGGTGGTAGGTGAGGGAGAGGAAGCCGAGAGCGAAGGGTCCTCGTCCTTCACTTGAGCGGTGGGGGTCGAGCGTCGAGCAGGGGAGTCGTCCGAGGAGTCGAGAGGTCCATCGTCGTCGGTTGGGTCGGAGGACGGAGAGGTAGGATCGGTAGGGGTGTTGGTAGTGTTCTGTTCCTCAAAACAATCAAACGAGGGAAGAAACAAGCGAGTCAGCCTTTGAGAGCTCGAACGAACGAACGAAGCGCGAAAGCTCGAGAGGAAAGCACGAGAGACGAAGGAGAGGGAGAACGAAAACGAAGACGCGCGACGACTCACCGACGGGCCATCCCCAACAGCATGATGTTTAAAGTTCCCCCTCCCACTCCCAATCGTCTTATCCGTTGAGTTCCTAGGTGATTCTTCCAACAGATCCGGCTGTTCCCCCTCTCCTTCCCCATCCGCACCCGAACCCGAACCCGAACCCTGTCCGTCCGACGCGTTCTGTCTCGCTCGAAGGAGGTAGGGGAGAGGGAAGGACATCTTCCCTCGTCCTCGGGGAGTCCATTTGGGTCGAGGTGACAGACCAACAGTGGCGTAGGAGTGGTACTCGGGGGAGAGGATGTTGATGTTTGCCTCCTTGGGAGTGAGGGGGTGGGAGAGGCTTGGAGGGTGGAGGAGGAGGGGGTGGCGAAGCGAGTTTGGGGAGTTGATTGGGAGCAGGAGAGTTAAGGATGGGCATCGGTTGACGGTGGGATCCTCCGGTGGGTCCGGCGGGGATGGAGGTGGAGGGAGGGGGTTGCTGTGAGCGGAGGAAAGGAGAGGATGGTAAGAAACGAGCTCGAGAGAAAGGATGAGAGGTAAAGAGGAAGCACGAACCTGGACGGGAGGAAGAGGAGCGAAGATGGGAGAAAGGATGTTGACATCGCCGCCCTGTCGAGGAAAGGAAGGTGAAGGGCGTCACCGACAAGGGAAGGATCGAAAGAAGTTCGAGATAAAAAGAGAGAGAAGACGCGACGAACAGGGGAAGACCCGTAGTGAGGTCGAAGGAGGTTGATTTCCCTTCGATGGTTGTGAGAGTGCTCATGTCCGTGATCGTGCTGCGAGCGACGAGAAAGAGGAAAAGATCGAGTCAGTCTCGTTGTCGGCGCGTCGTTCGAGAAAGAAGGACCGAGCTCACCTCATGCCCATCCCCATCATCCTCGTAGTAGACCTCGTGATCTCCGTGGTAGTATCCGGAATGGTGTCGGTGATGCTGAAACATCGAATGCAAAGTCAGCGATCGTCGAGGTCGAGCGAGAACGAGAGGAACGTCGAACTCACACCTCCGTCCTCGACCCAGATCTCATCGCTGTGAGACCTCTTCTGCTCGTCCTCCTCGATCACTTCTCCTCGTCGGTGATGATGTCCATGCCCGTGGAAGTGATCATGCTCGTGCTCGTGTCCGTGGTCGTGCTGCGAAGAGAAAAGGACGAGAGGCGACGCGTCAGGCTCGAGACTTCGCGAACGAAACGAGATGCAAAGAGACTCACGCCATTTTCCTCGTAGTAGACATCGCCGTGAGATCCGTGATGGTAGCCGTGCTTTTGAACCCGAACAATCAACGAAGTCAGCGCTCGTTCGAACGAGAAACGAGAAAGCGAAAGCGAAACGGAAACGAGACTGACCCTCCCTCCATGCTCAACCCAGCTCTCGTCGTGATCGTGAGACCTCTTCTGCTCGTCCTCCTTAACGACCTCCCCTCGTCGATGATGATGATGTCCATGTCCATGTCCGTGGGAGTGACCGTGGAAGTGCTGTTCGCGTTTAAACGAAAGCGAGGTCAGCGAGATGAACTCGAACGAGACGAACGCGTCGTCGACTCACCTCGTGCTCATGCCCGTGACCATGTCCGTTTCCATCGTCGTCCTCGACCCAGACTTCGTGCCTTCTCTCCATCCCATCCTCGGCTTGAGCGAGTGGATCCTCCTCCTGGGGAGCAGGCGAAGCGGGAGCTGGAGTTGGTTCGTCCGAAGGAGGTGGAGAGGAGCGTTCGAGAGCGTTCTTAGTCTGGATTGAGTTGACGAGTGGGTGGATCAAGAGTGGATGAGTGGGATGGGAGGGTAAAGTGAGGAAGTGGAGAGATGGAAGAGCGAGGAAGGAGAGGCAAGAGTGAGCGAAACGAAGGAGGAAAGAGCGAGGTCGACGCGTGCCGGAACGAGAACTCGAACAACTCACCAATCCACCACCCTTCCCCATCTTCTTCTTCTTCCCACCTCGCTCCTTCCTCCCACCCCTATCTTTCTTCCCGCCCTTCTTTCCACCACGTCCATGCCTTCCTCTTCCACCTCCACGCCCACCCTCCTCGACGTCCGACCCATGCTTCCCATGCCTCTCCCGCCCTCGTCGCTCCTCCATCACGAAATCCCCTCCTTCGCCTGCGTTGGAGTTGGTGGTGGTCGTGGTAGAGAAGGGGGAGAGTTCAGAAGGGAGGGAGTCGCCTGCGATTGGGAGGGAGGAGGAGGAGAGGGGACCAGGTTGGGGTTGATCTGCGAGTGGGTTGAAGAGGGGAGGGAGAGGGAGAGAGGGGGATGGATGGAGAGAGGGTAGCGTGGAAACGGGAAAGAGGTTAGTGTGTGGAAGAAGGGAGCGCAGCGAGAAAAGGGGGCGAAGGCGATGAAGGGAAAGCGAAAGAAGAAAGAGAGAGACAACTCACGAGTAAGATCCTTGAGCGAGGACGGCGATTCGAGACCCTTCAAGGGAAGACCTGAAGCACTAGCGACGAGAACAGCAGCGATAAATCCGAGGGAGGCTGAAGTGGAGGGTGGAAGCATGACTGGATCCGAGGGAGTTGCTGCAGCAGTGGAGAAGAGAGGCGAGACCGACGACGACGACGAGGGAAGAAGCCGCTTGAGCTTTGAGGTTGAGATCGATTCGAAGGTGAAGTTGGAGACCAGAGAGTACTAGACTCGTTCCGAGAGGGTGTGCTGTAGTAAGGAGAGTGGGGTTGGGAGGTGGTGGGTGGGAGTTGCTGAGAGAGACGAACGAGGTCTTGGGTTGAAGTACGCCGAGCGAGGCTGGTGAGGCTTGACGAACGGAGGGTCCCTACCTTAATGAACGAGAAGGAAATAGGTGAGAATGATACGTCAGTGATATCAATCTCAGTCTGAGGGAAGGGTGCAAATTGGCATCAATGAGAGCGTGGCTGAGGGATAGCCACGTCGGGGAGGAGGCTGGTGAGGTTGGTTGGATCGAGGAGGGACGAGAGACCGGTTCCGATTGCTGAGATGGACGGAAGTAATTTCGACGGCGAGGGCGGGGATGAGAGATGGCTGTAATGAGGTGGGTGAGATGGTGATGAGGTGATGGTGTCTGAGAGGAAGGAAGATCTCGAGGAAGGAGAGAGGGTGAGCTCGAACGAGTTGGAATCGAAACTGAAGACGAACCCTTGCTGCTGCCTCTCCTCCCAGCCCTTTCGCAAAGTTCAAGAAACAAGTACACATATCTCCTAACTCCCACTGAGTACCAGCCAGATCCTTCCTCCTTCCAAGAGACCCCCGTCGACGCGTCCCTCCCTTTGACGAGTAGTCGACCTCCTTAGAGAGCGGCGGAAGCAGCAGCCTCTGCTTGAACCCTGGCCTGGTTCTCGGCGATCTTTTGAGCCATATCGGGGAGGATGAGGAAGGTGGGGATATAGACCGAGAAGAGGGAGAGAAGGGCGAATCTGCGAGGGAGGAAGGGGAGAAGGAGGTGCGTTCGAGAAGGAAGGAGGTCAGCTTGAGCTCGCTCGTTCTCGGACAGCTCGGAAGCAACCATAGGGCCCTTCCTTCGCCACTCTGATACCAGCATCCCAGACCTCCCTACCACCCTCCCATACTCCTACGAGCCGAGCACGAAAGCAGACGAGCAAGGCGAAGTCCATTCGAAGGAAGAAGAAGGAAGATGAACTCGACTCGACTCACCCAAGTCCCTGAAGTCCTCCTCCTCCTACAGACGAATCCGTCGTCCTCAGAGGTTTCGAGTTGATGAAGGTGAAGATGGCGATGAGGAGAGAGGGCCAGGCGAGGATTCGGTTCTTGGAGACCACTATTATAGGACGAGCGAGGGCGAAAGGGAAGGAGGGAACGAGGTCAGCTCGAAGCTCACTTCCCTCTTCCGTTCCATCTCCTTCTCCTGCGAACCAGAAAAATGATCTATACTCACAAGCAGCTCCCGACGATACCATAGCAGCAGTGGCTATCGGATCAGCTCTTGGGGTCCAGAAGAGATCTCCTCGAAGCATATGGAAGGGCACCTGAACGGCGAAGGAGCGAGGGTCCGAGGAGTTCTGGGAAGGCGACGAACAGGAAGGTGAGCTTGAATTATTCGGTCATAGGACTATAGCAAAGAGGGAGATCGGGTGTACGTACGAGAGGTTCGATAGTGACAGTCATGCTTGGGAGAGAAGGAGGTGGTTGGGGGCTACTTTCAGGGAAGCTCTCGAAGGGAGAGATGGGCTCGAGAGCTCGCGGTCGTCAAGGTGGTTCCGAGAGCTGTTGGTCGACTTAGCAACGGGTGTTGCTGCCAGAAATTTCGCCATGTCCTTGATTTTTTCCGAACTGTAGGTTGGTAAGGAAAATCTACTTTCTTGCGGAACTTCCGAAGTGGCAGAGACGTCCTTCCCTTCGAAGTGTGTTTGGCGATCTCACCTCCCCTCCCTTCTCTTCTCCAACCCTCGACCATGGCGTCTTTTCAAGATGAGACCGACGTGTTCACCCGACCGACCGAGGACCAAATACGGTGAGTACATCTCGGTCTTATCTTATCTCGCGTGTTCGGGAGGGAGAGAGGAGCGACGGACGTCGGCGAGGAGGGAAGGGAAGAAGGTCAAGTCGAGAGCTTGTCGTCTGGAACGATCTCGGCGGGCCTCTTTGGATTGTATATCTCCAAAAACGCGTGCAGAACACTGGATGGCCCTGCGCTGTATACTCCGAGCTCCTGGCGTCCCGCATCACGTTCAACCAGCATCTGCTCGGCCCTTCTTTGGAACGAACGAAGCTGACGAGCTCGCACCCCCCTCCCTTCCTTCTTCCTCTTGCAGATCCTCCTGGAAGACCCTCTTCGAAGACCCTCTTCTCTCTATGAACTCGCTCAAATGGAAGGCTCTCAACGGTCTAGCAGAAGAGAAGGATCTCGTCGTAGAGAACTGGGTTCCTTTGTGAGTTCTCGCTTGCCGGCGAGCTCCATCATCATGGACTTCCGAGCTCACTCCTTCGTTCGTCCGCTCGCTTCTATACAGACGGAGTCTTCATTGGAAGGTCAGCCCTGACCTCATACATACTTCTCCTCTCAACTCACTGCTGAAAATCTTCCACTTCCCCTCCGCCCACAGCTCCATCACTCGATCCTCCCTTCCCCCTCTCCCTCGCTCTTCCCGACTCCCCTCTCGACGTCAAGAGCGACCTACGACACTCTCCGAGCTCGATATCTACGAGCACCCGATGGCAGATGGGCGGCGGATGTGAGCGTACCCGATGGAGCTGTGCTGGTGGAGAACGGAGGGGCTGGACGAGCTGGAGCTGCAGGAGATCTAGGGAAGAACAACCCGTTGAGCTTGGAGGAGGAGGTGCGTCGCTGTCGTCTCTCTCGTGTTGATTCTTCATTCCTTCTTATGCGTACACACACTGACACTCGCGCCCTCTCCTTGTTTCTATAGAACCCCTGGACGAGCTGGTTCTCGGACGTCGACCTCAGGAAGGTGATCAGGCAGGACGTCGAACGAACGTGAGCTCGACTCCGACTCGTCGCTTCCTTCCCTCGTCGCTTCTTTCACTCACTCTCCGACCTCGCACTCCTTTTTCTGATGGTTTACAGCTTCCCCGACGTCCCCTACTTCACCCTTCCAAGAGTCCAAACCCTCCTCACTACCATCCTCTTTCTCTACTCGGTCCTTCATCCCGACGTTGGCTATCGACAGGTGCGTCCGTTCCATCTCTCTTACCTCTATCTTCTCACCATTGATTCGATCTCTCTACCTTCTCCGTTTCCGATCTACAGGGCATGCACGAACTAGCCGCCGCCATCCTCCTCGTCGTCGATCTCGACTCCCTCCCACACGACGCGTCCAATGCCAACGACCTCGCCGGGTTGACTCTTTCGAGAGAGTTCGTGGAACACGATACGTGGACGTTGTACGAGAGTGTGATGAAGCATGCCAAGGGGTGGTATCAGTGGAGGGAGGAGGAGGCGAGTGGGAAGATCGGTGGTGGAGGAGGAGGAGGGAGACAGGTGAGTTTTTGCGTCTCGGCTTGAGGGGAGAATGGTTCGCGAGGGCAGGTCGGCTCGGGGGACGATTGGTAGAGAACGGCAGGAATGTAGCTCTACCGATGTATTGGGGACGGTTGGGGAATCAAGCGAAGGCGAATCGCGTCGACGAAGCTGACCTTCCTCTTCCGCTTTCGCCTGACCAGGCTCCGAAGAAACTCGAACAACCGATCGTCACCATCTGCAACCACATGCATGGAACCCTCCTTCGAAGCCTGGATCCTCAGCTGTGGGCGAAGATGGAGGAGTTGGGGATCGAGCCGCAGATCTACGGGATGTGAGCTCGACGCGTCTCGCTCTCGTTCGCCTTCATCGACATCGAGTGGGTCGCTGATCTTTCTTCGTTTTCGCTTTTTCGAAGACGCTGGATCCGCCTGATCTTTACGAGGGAGTTCCCTGTACGTTCTTCGTCGCGACCTCTCGAGGCTGGGCGTTTGAAGACTGACGAGCCTTGACTTCGACGCTTGCTCAGCTCGACGACGCGATGCGCCTTTGGGATGGGATCTTCGCTGAGGACTCGACGCTCAGACTGGTCGAGTTCATCTGCATCGCCATGCTTCTGAGGATCCGAAACTCCAGTACGTCTCTCTCCCTTCTTCGCGTCTGACTCTTCCGTCTCTGAAGCTCGAACTCAAACTCGACGACGCTGACTTTTTGCCCTTTTCCCTCCGCCCTTGCCTTCTCAGTCGTCCACGCAGACTACTCCGAAGCACTCTCCACCCTCCTCCGATATCCAACCTCCTCCCCACCTCTCTCCATCCCTCTCCTCCTCTCCCAAGCCATCGCCCTTCGAGACTCCTCCGCCTCCTCAGCAACAGGTGTCGCCGTCGTCATGCAGAACCAGGATCTCCTCGGAATCCCAGCTCAACCTCCTCCGCCGGAGGAAGACGAGCACGACTCTCGTCGACGAGGAGGGGGTCGAGGTGGGCGAGGAGGAGGGAGAGGGAGACCACCTCCGCTGGCGACTGGAGCGGCGGGAAGGATCGCTCAGGTTCAGATGGGGATTGCTGGGTTGGGACTGGGAGCTGTTGCGCAGGGGCTGTTGGAAAGAGGTCAGGCGTTGGGGCTGGATAAGGCCATCATCTCGAGAGTTACGGAAATCCGAGTGAGTTTGTCTTCATCTCGTTTGTTCTTGCTCGACGCGTCGAGGGCGAGTCGAGCGCTTTTGGAACCTCGCTCCATTTGCGACGAACAGCTCACTGACTTACCACTCTCGTCTTACTTCTGCGCTCATAGAAAAACCTCCCCGACTTCCCAACCTCTCCCTCCGCGATCGGTCGACCCACCTCCTTCTCGCCTTCCTCGTCGTTCAACTCCCTCGCTCAATCGCCACCAACAGGTCATCTCCAGCAGCAGACGAGGATGTCCCAGGAGCTCGAGGCAGAGGTCCTCGCTCTTCGAACGACGATGCACGACATGTCGATCGTCATGGCGAGGTGTCTGGAGGGTGTCGAGAACGAGCTCTTCACGCGTCCTCCCGTTCCCGAAACGACGTCGACGGAGGAGGACGGAGGACCGAAGGGAGCGATGATGTCAATCGACCTCGCGCTCTCAGGACTTCGACTGGTCAGGGAAGCGTTGAGGGACCCGAGTCTTCCCTTCGATCCGTTGGTCATCTTCTCGCAGGAGGAACCACCTCAGGACTCGGCGTTCCCTCCTACTCCTCCACCACCGCAACCTTCCGTCTCGACTCCCTCGTTTTCTTCTCAAACGCAACTCCCACCCGCTCTTCCACCACTCCCAGCACCTATCTCTCTCCCCGACCCAATCCAACCTCAACGCACAACCACTCCTCAACTTCCCATCTCCACTCCCTCTCCCTCCCCGCCACCACCTCCTCCTCCTCCTTCCTCTTCCTCCCCTCCCCTCCTACCACCTCAAGCACACGCCGCCCCTCCACCAGCTCTTACCTCCCGTCGCTCACAACCAACCTCCTCCCATCCTCATCAACAACCTCAACTCTTCCTCTCCTCTCGAAACGATCGACCCTCCGAAGGCCTCTCTCGCTCACCAACCCCAAACATCCGACCTCAACTTCAAGCTCCTCAAACTCCTCTTCCCTCAGCTATCGGATTTGCTTCTGCCTCCTCCAGCTCGCACACATCCTACTCGAACGGAGCTTCTTCCCTCGGAACCAAACCCGTCCCTCCTCCTCCATGGGTCCGAACAACATCGTCCTTCGCTCCCTCTTCCTCCTCCTCAAACGCACCAGCACCGGTTTTGCCTCAGTACCCTCCTAAATCCTCGTTCGGGGAGGTTGAAGGAGAGTCGGGGGTGTTCTCGAGGTTCGCGGGAGGGTTGGAAACGAGAGGGTCGAGAGATCCATTGGTTGGGGAGAGACCTGTTGTTGTTGCGAGAGGGAAGGCGGGGGATGGGCTGACTAGATTTGGTGGAGTGGGAGGAGGAGGAGGTGGAGGTGGAGATCCGTTGGGTGCGCTTTAGAGTGGGAGAGGGGGCGGCGAGACGATTGAGGGAGAGAGGGAGATGGAGACGCGTCGAGGAGACGAGGAGAAACGATTCGCTTTACCAGTCTGGTTGGTTTGGGTTCGGTTAGTTTTACGACTTTGATGATTTCTCTCGTACACATCTCGTGCTTCGTTTGGGCAGAGGGAATCGCAAAGTAGGGCCGCGAGAGGAGGAGGCGAGGGAACGGACTGGGGTGAACGAGTCGACGTGTCGCTTCCCACTCTTGTTCCTTTCCACCCTCAACTCTCGCTCGTCAAACCCAAAGGGTTACTCTTATCTCGTATCGCACCTACAGCTCACTTGAGAGCGTCGTCGAGGCAACCACCCTAGGGACTGCGGACACGCGGACCCAAATCCCTCGCTTGAAAAGGAAGGGTTGGAGCGAGCTGAGTTTGACTTCGAACGGCCATCAAGAACTTTCTCGACCTCTTCTCGCTCGCTCGCGGAACGGACCTCAGACTTTTTGACGGGATTCAGAAGGGCTTGGACCACATATATGCTGATAAGGTGCGTGGGTGAACGAGAAAACGAATGGAAGGGAGGAGGTGGAGCGAGCTTGAGCTGACGTCGACCGTCCCTCCTCGTTCTTTCTCACTTGCAGAGATTCGACTCAGTATCGAGACGGCTTTCTAACCGACGATTGAGCGCCAAGGTTGTGCTCATCCTTGTTTATGGTGAGTTTGGGGAGCCGTGTGGGAGGAAACGGCTGGATGGGAGGCAGAAGAAGGAAGTGTGGAGCGAGCTCAAGCTGACGTCGTTCGCTCTCCCTCGCTCCCTTCCTATACAGATCACCTCGTCGGAGCTGTCATCTCGACGCATGGATCGCTCGATTGGTAGCTCGGACTCGCTTGGGATGCGAAGATGGAGCTGGATTGGTCATTCGTCCTTTCGACAAGGGAAGGAGGAGTCGAGTCGAGGACGAGGTGAGTTTTCCCCTTCGGTTCCCTTGCTCTCTCTCGTCCTGTTCTTCTCTGTGTCGAGCACAGGGCTATCGCTGCGCTCGTATCAGTCGTGATGCTGAGGACGGACTATAGAAGATCGACGCTGTTCGCACGTCGTTCCTCTTTGCTCCTGCTCCCATCTCGTCCTCGGCGACGTCAGCTCTGGTTCGACCCTTCTCCCACCTTCTTTCGACACCGTTCCTCGCGTCTGCCATCTTTGTTCTGATCGGCCTATATTAAGAGGCTGTTGCGCCTCTGAATGCGGAAGATGAGGACGTGAGGGGCGAGCCGGGAGGTCGGTCTTCGGAGGAGGGAACTACTGGAGGAGCGCGAGGTCACTCACGTCTCCCTTTCATTCCATATCTCCTCTACAGTTCTTTCACTCCTTTCACATCCAAATCTCTCCCTTTCCTTAACTCTCTCGTCTTCTCGCTTCGCTACCTCTCCTCTTCTCTACCCACGCTCTCGTCTTTCCTCATTCTTCCTCCGCGACACTCCCACCGGCAGATCCATCCCCTCGTCCACCAGGCACTGCCACGTGTGAGCCGTTTTTGATGAGTTGGCTGGATGATTTGCGGAGATCGAGTTGAGACGCTGGTTGGCGCTTCGCCGACGAGCCGAGTCGAGATCAACGAGACGCGTCGCGACATCACTCTCCTTCGTACCCTCTCTCTTCTCTCTGTTGTTTCTTCTACATCTCCTCCATCCTTCATCTATGCCATTGATCATCCTATTTTTCTCTCTTTCTCACTCTCTCCTCTCTTCCCTTCCTCGCCTCCTCGCATCGTCGCGTCGTCCCTCTTCCTCTCCTCTTCAGCTCTTCATCCCCTCCCCGCTCAGCTCTCCATCCGTCTCTGCTGAATCAACACCAGGCTGGGATGGGTAGTAATTCGTTAAGCGTGCGGGTGATATCGAGCTGAAGCAGGAATCTTGATCGGACGCGAGAGGAGGAGGTCATTTCGAAACGCGTCGCTTCTTTTCTCCAATCCTGTCCTCCTCTCCTTCGTCTCATGACATCCACACTTTTTGGTATCTCCGTCCAACCCTTCTGCTCTCTTCCATCCCCTTCCCTTCTTCTCCCCTTTCTTCTCGTCTTCTCCCGTTCCAACGGGCGTCACGTCGCATCGACGCGTCGACCGATCTTCCTTCCTCTCGCTCTTCAACCCTTCGTCCCCTTCTCCCCCCCCCCCCCAAGGACGATCAGAGATCGAGTTGCGTCGTCGCTTTTCCTCCCTCTCTTTTACCTTGAACAACGCATTTCTTCGTTCTTCCTGTGTCTCCTTACAACGAGTGGGCTCTTTCTCTCGTAGTTTCCGCCTTCTGCTCTCGTGACTTCCAAGAGTGGACCTGAGAGCGACTCAACGGGCCGACTCAGAGGTTGCGTTCACGAGGTGACGACGCGTTTCGGATCTCGCCCCTTTGCCTTCTTCTCCGAGCTGTCCAAACTTCTGTTTCGGGTGAAGTGCGATACCTTGAGCGAGGACTCAGGCTGATGTGGCCTGCTGTAACCCTCGCTTCAACGATCAGCCTCACCCATCGAGGACGACGCGTAGTGATTTTGTTTCGTTTCTGCTTTCCCATCCTCATTTCTTCCTCGGTTGTGCTCACGTCACTCTCTCTGTTAGAGGTGCTCTTTTCAAATCTCTTCCTTCATGCCCTTTGATTGGGAGAAAGAGGAGACTTGAGCAAAAAACCACTTCGGCAGTCAACCCGACGCGACACTCATCTCCCTTTCCTGATTTCCTCCTCTTTACCGTCAAGCACTCCCTCTTCTTTCTTGGAGTGTGCCTCTGTGAGCTCGCGTCGTCGCTCGCCTCCTGACTGCTGTCTGAAGCGAGCTCCTGAGAAGAGCTCAAGAACGAAGTGGGCTACTACCCATCTTTCGTTGTGTTTTCTCGTCTTTGTTGCGACTAAGCTTTGTAGTACCATCTTCGATCAACATATGTCGATTATACATAACTCGGACGAGCATATCTGCCAGATCGTACTTGGTCTCTCAAGGAGCAGCTCTTTTGAAGCAAAGCCCAAAACGCAACGTGTCGTCACCTTCTTTTGTTTGACTTGCGCTTTTCATCTCGACTTTTCTCACTTATCTACCTCTTCAGCTGGTCGAGGAAGTACTTTCGCTCTACAAAGAAGCTTGCAAACCTTTGCGTAGAGTAGAAGCCGTCCAGATCTCAATTGTTGCTCAAGAAACGACGCAACTCTCTCGCGTTTCTCTTTCACTCTTCTACATCTCTTTTCTTTTTCGAGTCCAGCGGCCGAACGTCCCACTGCATCTCCCTCACCCTGCATCCTTCTTTGCTTTTTCTTCTCTCTCTTCAAACTCTTATGACTTGATCTCGAGACTCAAAAACAAGGCCGCGTCGTTCGACAAGCAAGGACAACGACGTTCATCCCCTTACTGCTCCTCTCCTTCCGATCTCTCTTGGCTCATCCAATGTACTAGTCTGAGGAGGAGGTCTTCACGAAGGGATGTTCTCTATCTTGCTTGGACTACGTGTCGCCCTCTTGGTTTGGTGTCTTTGACCTCAAGACAACGCGTCAAGTTCTCCAACCTCTCGCTTGCTTGCTCGCTTTCTCGCCTCTTTGATCCTTTCCCTGATGCTTGATACTTCGAAAACAGCTTTTCGATGAAATTCCTGTCATTCCGGAGACTCATGCTCAGGATTCACGTCGAGGAGAAGGCAACGCGACGGCGGGATTCGGACGACGCGTCTTTCAACTCTCTTTGTTCTTCTTTCCCTCGTTCTATCTTATTATGTGCAATCTTGCTCCTCTGTTGAAGCCAGACCAAAGCTTCTCTTCGTGTGATACCAGACGCTGGAGACGGACGCTTTCGTCGGATCCACAGGAGTCGACGTGTCGCTGGTCTTCCCTCTTTTCGCTTTCTCCCCCCCCTCGACCCACCGACTCAGAATTTCCTTCTTCTGCCCCCTCCCCTCTCTCTTCTTACGCCTTCAAGCTGTCGTTAAGACAATCCCAGCAACAGCAAAAATTGCAGCAACGGACCCAAATCCGTCTTCGAGAAGGCAGGGTTGGAGCGAGGACGAGTTGATTTTGAACGGCCATCATCTCCCTCGCTGTCTTCTTTCCCTTTTTCTCTCTCGCTCGTCGGTGGTCGGGACTCGGCAGCGTCGGTGGTCGGTTTCTGTATATATGCTTCCGAGGTGAGTGAACGAGCAAGGATGGAAGGTTGGGTCGAACAAACGAATCGAACGTCGAGCTGACCTCCTCCCTTCCCTTCTTTCGCTCGTCGATGCGTTCCAGATCTCTCGTCCTCCCTCTGTCCCCCGATCACATGGAATCTCGGATGTGCCTAAACGGTATGCGCCCCGTTCCTACGCGTTGGAACGGGCCCCTGCGTATCCCTCGGGATACGCATGCGTATCCCTCGAGCGTTCCAACAGGCTTGCCGAGGGATACGCAACTTGCGTTGCCTCGTTCTCCCTCCCCTTTCCATCAAATCACAAACGGGAAGAACGACCAGCGAGATCTACCTACGAAGCACAATGTATCAGAAGCACGGCTCCGTACGAGAAGATCTGCATCGCCGACAGCGATTCTCCCGAGAGGTACCTCAAAACGAAGGAGAGGGCGAGCTCGAGCTGACTTCCGCGAGTTCTTTTCCAGGAGCTCAATCCTCTCTCTTTTCGCTGCCCTGTATACTCAAGGCCGAAACCGCGGATTGTAAAGAGCTGGAGTCGTTGGTACATAGCTCTAGTATGTCCCCTAAAGAGGGCTTAGCTCTGGAGTGAAGATTTGCCGACGTCTCAAGGTTGAAAGGTATGAGCTCAAGCTCACCTCTGAGCTCCTTCCCCTCTCTCCTATGCGAGTGTGAGCTTCCTAGCAGGAAAATTTGCGCGCTCGAATAGGGAGCGTGTTCTCTATACCTACTCTCCTGACTAATATCTACTCAGATTTGAATTTACTGCTAGAGTCCCCTCTCAGCAGCTATGAACGTGTCCAAGGGAGGAGCTTCTTGCTTGCTCAAGCTCAACACCCACCTTCTCTCTCCTCTCGCTCTATACATGGGCCTCCCCCCGGTCCCTCCTTCTCCATTATGACTCTTTGGTAGTATGGGACCAACCCCAGCTGGTTTTTATCTCTCGTCAAGGCTGGATGCAGGAGAAAATGAGCTCGATCGAGGTGAGCTCCACCTCCACCTCCTTCCCTCCCTTCCCTCCATCTTCTCTCGTTTCGTTCTCCCCTCCTCTTGCTCGGATCGCGATGAGACTTGGAGGATATAGTAGGGCGGCTATGGAGCCTAGGCTGGTGGTCTCAGATTTTGAGGGATGTATACGGTTGAGGCTCCTCGCTCATGGAGTCTTGTTGAGCTTGACTCTCCTTCCTCCCATGCATCGCATGCTGCTGAGACTCTCCCACTCACTCTATCTTCTCGTTCTCTCTTTCCTACCACTCTAGTATACTTCCTCCTCCATCGCAAACCGCTCCCATTGCACGCCTTGGCGCTCCTCTTCCTCCCTCGACCTCGCGATTTGATGCGCTGGCAGCTCGACCTTTCTCCTTCCTTTCCTTTGTCGAAGCTGTCGAGACGAGTTCTTGCTCCCTTTCCTCCCTTCTGGCGAATTCATACGGCTTATATATAGTGGGCCCATAGGTGGAGAAGTAGAGGGATACTGTAGGAGTGTTGGAAGGCCTCTCTCGGTCGTCGAGTCGGCTTGGGTTGAGCTCACCTCTCCTCCCCTTCCCTCCATCTCGACCTTGCCTCCCTTCGACGTTCGTCAGTTCTTCCCTGGCACTGCTATATGACCTACCGATGATCTCGTATCGCTTCGCTGACTCTCTGGGTATGTTCAGTGTCGCTCTAGCTGCTTTCGTTGAGGAGTTGGGAGTGCTCGGAAGTGGGTGCGAGATGGTGGACGCGCTCTTCGACGGCTACTAGAACATGAACGGGCGCACCTGTATACTCGTGAGTATATGCGATCAAAAGGGAATCAAAAGCCTGTTTGATCCATCTATGACCCGAGGTGATCTACATCAGATGGAAGCGATCGATCTAGGACTTCTCCTTCCAGTCGCGTCCTCCCTCTTCCAGCCAAGTTCGACTTGCTCAAATCTTCTCTGAGCTGATCGAAACCAATTCGGATCATCTCTAGTAGTCTTGATGGTTCTCCCAATTTATTCGGTGCCGCTCCAGCTGCTCTGGGTCCGAAGTTAAAAGTGTTCGTAAGTGGGTGCGAGATGGTGGACGCGCTTTTCAACGGCTACTAGAACATGAACGTGACCACCTGTATACTCGTAGGTATATGCGATCAAAAGGGAATCAAAAGCCTGTTTGATCCATCTATGACCCGAGGTGATCTACATCAGATGGAAGCGATCGATCTAGGACTTCTCCTTCCAGTCGCGTCCTCCCTTCTTCCAGCCAAGTTCGACTTGCTCAAATCTTCTCGAGCTGATCGAAACCAATTCGGATCATCTCTAGTAGTCTTGACGGTTCGGTCAATACATTCGGTGTCGCTCTAGCTGCTTTTGTTGAGGAGTTGGGAGTGCTTGCGAGTGGGTGTGAGATGGTGGACGCGCTCTTCAACGGCTACTAGAACATGAACGGGCGCACCTGTATACTCGTGGGTATATGCGATCAAAAGGGAATTAAAAGCTGGTTCGATCTATGTATGACGCCAGGTGGTCTATACGAGATGGAAGCGATCGATTCGGGACTTCTCCTTCCAGTCACGTCCTCCCCACTGCCAGCCAACTCCGACTCGCTCAAATCTTCTCTGAGCTGATCGAAACCGATTCGGATCATCTCTAGTAGTCTTGACGGTTCGGTCAATACATTCGGTGTCGCTCTAGCTGCTTTTGTTGAGGAGTTGGGAGTGCTCGCGAATGGATGTAAGATGGTGGACGCGCTCTTCGACAGCTGCTAGAACATGAACGGGCGCACCTGTATACTCGTGGGTATATGCGATCAAAAGGAAATTTAAATTCGGTTTCCACTATGAATCACTCGAGGTGATCTATACGAGATGGAAGAAGTCGTTTCGTGATCCCTTGTTCATGTCGCGTCCTCTCCCCTCTTGTGCCAGTTCGACTCACTCAAATTTTCTCTCAGCTGGTCGAAACCAACGCAGATCATCTCAGGCGCCTTTGAGGGTTCTCTCAATATGTTTGATGCCACTCCAGCTGCTTGGGGCCCGAACTGGGGGTGCTCGCGACGAGATGCGAAAGGGTGGACATGCTTTTCACCGGCTAGAAGAACATGAACGGGCGCACCTATATACTCCCGGGCATACGCGATCAAAAGGAAATTCAAATTCGGTTTCAACTATGAATCACTCGAGGTGATCTATACGAGATGAAAGGGATCGTCTCATGACTGTTTGTTCCAGTCACGTCCTTCCTTCTGATGAAGCACCCTGACCTGCTCAAGTCGCCACTGATCTCCTTTCCAGCAATGAAGACAGTCTTGGAAAGTGAAAACGACTAGCTGAAACCGTCTATGAGTGGTGGAGACCAGGGACAGCGCTGGGGTGTTGGGCTGGAGAAGGGAAGGAAAGGACGCGTTGGAAGAGTGTTGGGTACGACGGAAGGAGTGGGAGAGTAGTAGAGTAGTGAAAGTGAAGAAAAAGTAGAGAAACAGTGTTGGGTAGTAGGTGAGTTGGTTTGGAGGTGTTTGGGTGAAGAAAATTGAAGAGAGAGAGAAGAAGTTGAGGAGTTGGAGTGAGAAGGAGAAAAGAGTAGGGGAAGTAGTGAGGAGGTTGAGGAAGTAGAGAAGGTGAGAAGGAAGTGAAAGTGAAGGTGAAGTGTAGTAGTAAGTGTGAGAAAGTGTGGGAGGGTGTTGGAGTAGAAAAGGGGAGGTGTGGAAGGGAAAAGGAGTTGGAAAAAAGTGAAAAAGAGAGTTGGAGTGGGTTTGAGAGTGAAGTAGTAGTAGGGAAGTGGTTTTGGAGTAAAGAAAGTGAGAAGGGAGTGTAGAAGAGTGTTTGTGGAAAGTTTGAAAGTGAGTAGAAGTGTTGGAGTGAGGAAGAGAAGGAAGGGAAGTGTTGGGTTAGGGTTAGGGGTTAGGGTTAGGGTTAGGGTTAGGGTTAGGGTTAGGGTTAGGGTTAGGGTTAGGGTTAGGGTTAGGGTTAGGGTTAGGGTT